>CABHPP010000341.1:6824-45335 GCA_902168425.1 Peromyscus attwateri | reverse complement strand
ATTATGAAAAGAAAAAAGAGAGAATATGGATATGATAAGATAAAAAGGGAGATTATGGAATCTACTTTTAAAAAGGAGCTACTTGTTTTAAATAAGATAAGTAATGAAAATTTTTTGGTCTGAATTTATCAAATGTTACTGGACTGGACATTGTTAATATAATGGACTAGACATCGTTAATGTAATCTTGACTGTGTATATTGTATATACTTATTGGATAGTTTTTCTTGTATTAGTTATAAGCTTTTTTAAGTTTAGACAAAAAGAGAGGAAATGTGGTGGTATTGTGTTCCCCAAAATATTGTGTACCTTAATAAACTTATCTGGGGTCAGAGACAGAGCAGCCACAATATTAAACAGAGGTTAGGCAGTGGTAGCACATGCCTTTAATCCTAGCATTCCAGAGGCAGAAATCCATGTGTTCAAGGATACACCCAAGCATGGTGACCCACGCCTTTAATCCCAGAAAGCAAGCCTTCAATCCCAGGGAGTGGTGGTAAAAAGCAGAAAGGTATATAAGGCATGAGGACCAGAAACTAGAGGCATTTGCCCTGGAGAGGCATTTGCCCTGGAGAGGCATTTGGCCTGGAGAAGCATTTGGGCTGGTTAAGCATTCAGGCTTCTAGCAGCAGTTCAGCTGAGAGTCATTCAGATATGAGGACATAGAGGCTTCCAGTCTGAGGAAGCAAGACCAGCTGAGGATCCGGCGAGGTGAGATAGCTGTGGCTTGTTCTGGCTCTCTGATCTTCCAGTGTTCACCCCAATATCTGGCTCAAGTTTGTTTTTATTAATAAGAACTTTTAAGATTCATGCTACAGGTAACCTTCATTGAAATTGTTTTGCACAAATGTCTGCAGAATCTAGAATGTAGTTTTGCTCTCACAAGGAAAATAAAGATATATGCTTAGCTATATACATATCTTTACATCTTATTTGTTACATATACAGTACAAAATTATTGTTAATTATTAATATTTATAAAATTTCTTATTAAATCTTTAATAGTAATCATTTTGCTTCTTTACCTTATAGACTATATGACAGCAGCATTTGCTTATTTTTTTTAAGTAACTGATTTGAACCAAAAATTATGGCATTCTTTGAAAATATGCAGGATAAAGACTGAAATGATTGTGGTTTTATAACAAAATCATCAGAAATTTATGCAGGTTTCCCAAAGGCTACATTTTCAAAGGAGATGTATGTATCATGAGATAAATTGAAGTATGCACAAAAGATAAGAAAAAATGGAATACCCTCCAGGGCTGAAAAGAACCTTAAGCTCCTTTCTCCATGCATTTTAAAGCTATGGATATCTAAAGAAAAAAGGCCATATTGCTAAGGGAAGATGCACCTATAAATCTATAAATGTTGTCTTCAAATGGCATCATGATGCTACATAAGTAGATTATGGTTTCCTCTTTAGGAGAATTTAAAAGGAAGTTTTGGGCTTTTTTATGGTTGTTTGATTTATTTTGGTGTCCATTTTAATTATTTACCAGATATGAAAGCTAAATATCAGATCTCCAAGAACATCAAGTTAAGTTCATTTTATCATGCAAACTTTATTTCTTGTGTTTTCATCTTTATAGAACACAAACTAAAATAAAATTTAGCTTGTTTGGAGAAACACATTCTTTAAAAATGCCCTATTTCATCTCCCTGTTCAATCTCCTACTTGCCATTCTAGATATTTTATGTCATACACTGGTTTGCCTATTTGTGAAACTCATACATAGAGTGGGATGGCTAATACTACATTTTTTTCCAGTACTCTTAATCCAAATTTTAAAATTATTTCATAAAAGATAATGAAATTCAGTCATTTCTAGTAGTAAAGTAAATAGTGGAGATAGCAAATGCCTTAGTGGGTAAAAACATTTGTAATCAACCCTAAGAAGAGTAGTTTAATCGGCACTGAAGAGGTAGGAGAAAACTGACTTCTGCACATTGTTCTTTCACTTCCACTTTCACACTGTAGCATATGGGTGTCTACACACACACACACACATGCAAACACACTCAGGCACACACACAAATGCACACACACATGCACACACACAAACATACACACACACACACACACACACACACACACACGCACACGCACACGCACACGCACACGCACACGCACATGCACATGTACCAAAAATAAATGAATGTTTCAAAATAAAACACTGTTAGGTTTTATAATGAGTTAAGTCAATGATGTACGTACAGAACGATGATAGTGTCTGAATATTCTAACCATTCTTCTGAAAGTTTGAATATCTCATTAGTTGATTACTTTTTTTCTATATTTATGAAATAATCTTCCTTACCTTAATTATTTATTACCTTTCTTTTTGCTCCTATTTGGATCCCATTACACTTACGAATGACTCATGTGGTCTTTACTAATACTACAATTTAAAATGATATGGATAAAGGGGTAAGTACTATTTTATAAAATAACCCATCATAATTCCCTTTTCCTGCTGTCATGTAGAACCTTGCTTGCTTGATTTCCCACAAATTTGTGAACTTAGAGTTGTGAATTTGGTTTTGTTTTTGTTTGGTTAATAATTGACAACACAAATAACTTCTCAACATTCTGGCTTATAATTGGAATAAAGATGAAAGAGTTACATATCCAACATCCAGGGAGATTACAGCTGTTTTGTTTGCTCTGGATATGATCAGGTACATAAATAGACTACACCTATGCTTTCCACTTTATATACTGAACTGTGAAATAATTCTGTTGAGTAAATTGTTTTCAGAAGAAACTAAGTCAGTTTATACATTGTGCAAACCAAAAGCACTTCTGGGAGAATTAACTGCTTTGCTTGGACTTTACCTGGCCATCTGTTATTGAATTTACTGCCTGAGTTGAAGTCTGGCCATCTGTTACTGAATCTTACTGCCTCAGACATCTATGCAGAGTATAACTACTGACAAGTTCACTTGACTAAATGCTCAGGTTTCATCTCAGTTTTTAGTGACACGGATAGCATAATAGTTTCTCTGATTTATTAATATTGATAATACAATACTGCCTAATTAAAATTAATATGGTATATTTGCATATGCACGAAACACTTTTTTATGTATAAGTTATAAGGAAATATTGTCATGTGTGAATTTTTAACTTCCTTTTTATTTATTCTTTGTGTCTTTCACATCATGCCTCCCAATCCCACCCATCTACCTCTGCCCAGAATAAAACAAAATAAAATGTAAGAGAAAAAATGAGGAAGAAGGGAGGAAGAGAAAACCTCATCATGGAAGCTGCATTGTAACACAGTGAGTCACACAGGAAGCTTCTTTATCCAGTATGAATTTTTTAATGATTTATTTGTACAGGTTTGAGTCAGTAGGGAAAAAATTGTAATATAGTTACTATAAGTGCATTTAATAAATTAGCAAGCCAGACTTAATAACATGTCATAGTTCTTGAATGAAAATTATTTTATGTGAATTTCAATAATTACATGTTGCTTGTCTAAAAGCATATTCTTACACGGAACATTGTCAATTGTAATTTGAATTATTTTGAGGCTAAAAAATTAAAATCAGTGTTTGAGTTCACAATATCAGTAATTTAAGTTTTAAAATATTGAATGTATAGTTAACATAGAAATATTGAAAATACATGAAATTAAGTTTGAGTAAATTTTGAAGAATCCAAATATATTAATGAAAAATAATTGAACTTGTATGATTGGACACAGATTTGGTGCTTTAACATTGCTATTAGAGAAAAATTGGTGTTATTTTTCCTTTAAAAAAAAAGAAATAAACACATCCTTTTACAGTGTCATATTTAAAGATAAATATCAGAGAAATAATGAAATTCAAATACTATGCTTATTTAGTAGTAAGCAGGATAAAGTGACTTATTGCTATTGTAATGTCTTGTACTTGTAATATTTATGATGAGGGAAATAATCTAAAACAATATAGCCAAGATATGAATTTCAAATGTGAATAGTGCAGGGACAATTCAAAGGTGATAATTTGTAAAAATTCCTTTAATAACCATTCATTTATCCCAGATACATTTTTCAAATTTGTAAATATTGTTTCCTCTAGTTATTTTTTTCAAAGAAAATGTGGATTTCTGACATAATACGACACTAAATAACAATTAAATTCAAAGTGACTAAGATAAACCCATTTGTCCACACTCTTTGTTGTTTCTTGGGAAGTACTCTAAACTCTTAGCAGTAATGGCTTCCTTGGCAAAACATTTGAGATTCACAAGTTCAATGAAAACATGTGTCACGGTTAACAATACTTTCATCTGTTTCATACTAACAATACTTTGTCATGAGGGTTCAGCCATTAGGAGCCCTTGCTGCTCTTCCAGAGGACCCGTGATTTAGATTGCCAGCATCCAAGTTGGACAGCTCACATGGTCTAGCTGTATTAACCAAAATAAATAATGTTTATATGAACTTCACATAAACCAAAAAAAAAAAAAATCAGGAAAAAAGGTTTAAGTAAAAAATAAGTGTATGTTGTGTCCTAAATTATTACTACATTTTTGTCAGAAGTAAGTACTTTAAGGTTACTCTGACCCTAATCTAACATTGATGTATGGTCTTTGTGTGTTTTGCCTTTAAAAATTCTGTACCCCTAGGCCTTTACACCAAGAGACTTTGAGGTATGAGCCTGTTCTTGGTTTCTGGCCAATAAAGAACTCATACTTTTAATTGGTTTAGTCAGTGTGCTTGTCTGTACCTTTCTTGTATGGATTTTTACAAAAATACATTACCCTGTGAAGAGAAATGCATTTTTTTTTTTATAAGCAAGGACTGACCTAACATCCAAAATGAAGCACCAGAAGGTGTGGTAAGATACAACTACGAATTCTGTACTGTCCAACTTCTATCATCACACTCTAATGTCTTGGAATAAGATATGATGTCTTACCTTACCACTTTATGTGGACACATCTATTTAATAAAGACGTTTAGAGAGTATTGGATATTTGTAACAATGTCAGCTGAACCTTTTATAACGTGCTGTTTCATTTTAACAGTGATACCTCTTTTATAGATTGAACACCAAGTTCAAGGAAAACATGTGTCACGGTTAACAATACTTTCATCTGAGTGTTGCCATGAGGGTTTTAGCCATTAGGAGCACTTGCTGCTTTTCCAGAGGACCCATGAGTTAGATTGCCAGCATCCATGTTGGACAGCTCACAACTACATGCATCTTCAGTTCCTTGTGTTCCCACACCATCTTCCTAACTTAAAAGGAACCAACACTGTTATACACAAACCCATACACACATGCACAAACACACACACACACACACACACACACACACACACACACACACACATATATATATATATATATATATATATATATATATTTCCTTTAGGATTGTTTTAGGCAAATCAGAGGACAACAGAAAAAGAACATGAAATAAAGCATGGAATTGAAACGAGAATTTCATATTGCATTTAACGTATCTATAGGATAAATGTCGTCTTCATTTTATTTGTGTAGGTGTGTGTGTACTTTTTTGCATGCACGAGTGTGGGTGAGTACATGAACCTTGGGGTGTGTTGAGGTCAGATTAAAATATCACTTGTTGGTCCTTGCCTTCTTAATTGTTTGAGAATGTCTACAGTTGTTTTCCATTAGGTCTGCCAGTGTAAGGAGCCTGAGAGCTTCTAGAAAGTCTCCTGCCTTCATCACCTACTTCTATTCATATTGCACCATGACCTACCTCACCTAGCTTTTGTATCTGTTCTGAGGATTCAAACCCTGGTCCCCATGCTCATGCAGCATGGAGTTTTCCTCCCAAGCCATCTTTGCAGCCACATGATCTTCATTTAAAGGAATGACAACTAATGGAAATGAAGTCATTTACCTAGAGTTCCAAAGCACTAAAGCAGCAGGATTTCAATGTCTGTTTTTGACCCTGTTTTAAATATGTTCTTTAAAAATAAACAACCAGAGAACCCCTTTCATGCTGACATTTTTGTCTTTACAAGCTTTCATTTTCCTTTACAGCTTTTAACAAGTTTTATTTTTGAATTCTGTTATCTCCAGCACCTCGTTCATCTGCTCTTCTAAATGTATAGGAAGCTAATCAACTTAAAACTTAACAAAAATTTAGATTTAGAATAAGTAAATTTCTCAGAGATTGAAAAGGTCAAAGGTTAAAAAAATAATAATTAAAAGAGATAGAGTACCAAGAAATTATTGAATGAAGTTCCCTGAGTGACCTATATTTTTAAACTTCTAAGTGCTAGAAATAGAAATAGATGCTAACTATTGTTAAAGACTTCCATTCTCTATTTTTCTCAAATATTAATTACTTCTTAATCTAATATCTAAGCAGAAATTTCTACCAAATGCAAACTCTATAAACAAATACGTTGGTACACACTTCTAAAGACAAGTAAGTTAATTTACAGAAAAATGAAATAAAGTCATTTAACAGAATATTTATTTGATACCAATAACTCAGGCGTTTTAGAACTGAAATTTTCTACTTTATGCTGCAGTGTGCCAGTACAGGACTATCTGGAGGTTTGCCACTTGAAACAGGGAAGGTGTCAAGACTATAAATTACTCTTAATTATCAAAAATAAAATGCATAAAGTGACTTTCACACTCTTGGGTATAAAACACATCAGTGATTACCATTAGACATCCCCTTGCAGCTATAATTCAATCGCTTGATTTTACAGAGTCCTCACAGTATCCAATTCCCTTGGCCCACCTGTTTCTTTCTCCATATAACTCATTATCCCTATTATTCCTTTCGCATTGACTCCTCAGTTGGCGCATTTCCATATTCTCCATTACGCTTCCCAATAATCTCATTAAAAGAGTTCAGCTCTGCAAGTAGTGCTTGATACATCAAGCATGGAGCTGGCATTCAACTCACAGCCCCATGGGCTATACTCAAGTGTTAGAGTAGAAATACGATGACTTCTGTTTGCTGTTCAAGGGCTAAGTACACAGCCACATTATTAAGATCAATTATCGATCTCCTGATCTAGACAATGGCTTGCAACATCATGAGAGTTTGAAAAGAATAGTGTTCTGCACACAGGTCATTGACTGAAATATCAAGTACCTCTTACATCAAAGTGCTAACAACATAAAACCTAGCAGAAGTAGTATTTCAAGATCCTTTTTCTGATTACATGTGGTTGTTGTTTAGCATAATATCAAGACCTGTGTATCTCTGGAGACTACAAAGCCACAAAGGCCCAGTTTTCCATCTAAGTTAGAAATTAAAAGATACAAAATGTCTCACAACATTCTATTTTTCTGTTTGCAATTTTTCTTATTATTTCATTTGAAATCATTTATTTCTCTCATTTTCAACACATAAGGAGATCAGACATGTTTTTACAATGAAAACATTCTCTGAAATGAAATGGAAAAAAAAAAAAAAACACCCACCAAAACTTCAAAGGAACAGAGGTGTCAAGGAGGACACCAACCCCTCCTCCCTCTACCACCTCCTGCCAGGACAATAGGTGTTTCCTGCCTCCTTAGGTAACAGGCTGGCACAGCTATCAAGAGCACTTCTCAAGAGCAGAGCGGCTGGAAGTGACAGGAGAGCAGCAGGTGCGAAGAGGAAGGTGAAAGGTTGTTGAGAAAACAGGAATTGTGCAAGAAGATCCAGACAACAGTTGCTGGCCCGGCATTCAATGTCTTCTAAGTCTTGAGTCAGTGGCAGAAGGTGGAGTGCATTGTTCTGACACTCATTTTCTTCTCCGTGTGTGCCACATTTATATTTATTTTAAAAGTACATTTTGTTTCATAGGTGCCTTCTGTCTAATAGTGAACAGGCCTTCAGTCCTCCAAAACAAAATTCACCTCTTCATTAAATCCCTATTTTCAAACTCAAGTAATGCAGTTAACCATCTTTGCACTCGAGCTTTGAAACGCAATGATTATTTCTTCCAGGAGGAAAAGAAATTTAATGATAAAATTATTCTAGCAGTTAAATATGCTAAACTAGCTAGCATTCTGAGCTGATTTCCAGGATCCTCTGTCAGTAATGCATGAGAGGTACTACTCTTTCTGAGAAACATGGTTGGTTACATTGAGGAATTCTGGCAATCATACTGCTACTCTATATTATGTTTACACAATTCCTATCCCATCATTCAACTTAATTGATAGCAGGGTTTTGTTGTTGTTCTTATTTTTTGTTCATTTGCAGAAAACCTTGAACAGAATAGGTCAATGGGAATATTTGGAATGGAAAATTCTTAAAAGAACTTACAAGTAAAGTCCAAGTATAAAATGAACAAGAAACTGAAAAATGGTAGTCTTGAGATTTGATTAAAATAAGTAATTTATGTGTCCCATAAATAACCTTTCAATTGTTATTCATCTCAAGGTTAAATAATATATTATGAGAGTTACACTCAGATGATACCGTTAAGCTTATAAACGCTTCACAACGTATAATGCAATTTCTAACTCAGAAAGTAGTTATATTTTAATTTTGCTTCCCTATTCTTGAACTACTTTCTTATCTCCAATAGATGCTGTACACAGAAACAATGTGACTTCAGTCAACTAAAGAAGTGTTTAGCGAGTCGGGAATATTATGTTGTTGTATTTATTATTTTTTCAAAATTTTGGGAGGAATTTCATTAATATTTACATACATCCTAGAAAATTTATGAGCAACTAGCTTTCATAAGACAATCTATAATTTTCTTTTTTGAAAGGTCATAATAGGACAAGAAACCTCAGGTATAAATATAGCAAATAATAGCACTTATTTAAAAGGACAGGCATGTATTTTAACCAGCATCATTCAAAGTTTTGATTAAAGCATACAAGGAAAATAAATTTCTATGGCATTGTGAGCTTTGAAAACATAATTGGGAAATAGAAAGCGAGATGACCATTAGTTTAAGGGAAATTTGGGCTACATAGTAAGATTCTGTCTCAAAAAATAGTTAACTATAGATACTTATAAAGGTAAATAAAGAATCAATAAAGATAAACTTCCATTACTTTTCACACATTTTTTTCTTTAGAGAACTTGGTTTAACTATTTGATATCTTTTCTTATTATTCATATTGTTCATTTATAGTATCCTTAGCTTTTCTGCATAGTTTTTACAGAGTTTTCATGGGGAAAAGTTCAATTTTGAAATCTACATAACATGTGATTCTTTGAAATTGTTCTTTATATTTTTATATAATTCCATTTCTTCTGTGACATTGTAATATTAGAGAAAGAGAAAAGGGGAAAGAGAGGAAAAGAGAAGGGAAGGAAGAGAAGAAGAGAAAAGAAAGAATGGAATAAAAGAACCAAGGTAGGAAGGTAGAGGTAGAAGGAAGGTAGGCAGGTATGGAAGATATTTCAATAGCATAAAACCAGAAAAAGTTAATTAAGATACATATATGTAGCCGGGCGTTGGTGGCGCACGCCTTTAATCCCAGCACTCGGGAGGCAGAGGCAGGCGGATCTCTGTGAGTTCGAGGCCAGCCTGGTCTCCCAAGCGAGTTCCAGGAAAGGCGCAAAGCTACACAGAGAAACCCTGTCTCAAAAAACCAAAAAAAAAAAAAAAAAAAGATACATATATGTATTTGTGAAACACAGATAAAAAGAAATAAATTTATATTATCTGTCCTTTTAATTACTATAGAGTATGACTAATATATTTTAATAGAAAAACAAAACAGGAAGAATCAGAAATTTCAGGTTTAAGTCATTTCTATGTAGCATGGATAAGTTACTAAGCCATGTTTTGTGTACTAAAATAATTAAGTAAACTAGTGGTTGACACGCACATGTTGATGGCCTTTGCAAGATAACTTGTAGTTGGCTATGAACATGTGAATGGCATAATATCATTCTTATAATCAGTTCTCTGTTATGGGCTAACATCATCAAATATTTGATAAACCTGCAGTTAGAGTGTTAAAACATGTCTGCATTGTTGTTCATTTACAAACTCACTTTGGGGCTTATCATTACACTATTCTATACCACTTACACAATGAATAGTAAGTCATTTTTGAACTTTTGGTGAAAATGGCAGTTATTTTTCTTAAGTTTTTTCAAAATAAAATTATAGTGGTATTTTATTTGTGCTGAAATGTGATTTTATTTGTATGTTAATAAATAAAGTTGCCTAGGGGTCAGAGCTATTAGCAATCCATAGGGAAAGCCAGGGCGGTGGTGGTGCACGCCTTTAATCCCAGCACTTGGTAAGCAGAACTAGGTAGATCTTTGTGTGTTCAAGGATACAGCCAGCATTGGAGACACACGCCTTTAATCTCAATACCAACCATAGAAGACCTGGAGGTCTGTACAGACCGGCAGTGATGAGGCAGTCACATAGTTGGGTTTACAACCAATGAGAAGGAAGAACAAGAACTCTTTATAAGACAAACACGCAGGAAGTAACTCCCTTTTTCGGAGAGGTCTCTTGGCGGGAGAGGCTAGCTGGCGGCAAGCGGGTAAGGCTCTTAGCTCTGACCTCTTGGGCTTTTATCTTTACATTGGCTCTGTGTCTCTTATTTAATAAAACGGTTGGTTACATCTACATAAAATATTAATATTTTATGTGCCTTTAAAATATTTGATTCTTAAAATATCTTACAAACATGATTGCCGAAACATGAGCTGAATATGGACAATAACATTAGACATGCAAAGTAGACGGGAGAAAACAAGCTAGGCCTCAACCTTTAATAAAGAACAACATGAAATAAAGGAATGCTGAGGATAGTAGAAATAATCATCCTTAGTGATTAGCTACCAATTGGTTATCCAATAAAAATAGGATAGTACTGAAAACATACAAGCAAGTAACATTACATAGGCTGAGGTAGTTGTAGTATGCAAGTAGAATATTTATGTCAGCAATTATTGAAAAAAGCGACATTGAATTTGGAAGGAAGCCAGGAGTAGTATATGTTAGGGTTTAGAGAGAGGAAATTAAATGGGGAAATGACGTCATTCATTATATTCTTATAAAATAAAATAAAATGTTAAAATGTAGATCAATTTCAGAGTTCAACATTAAAAATATTGACATCTGCAATCCTTTAAAATCTGAGAATTTATTATATGAGTATATACGGCATAAATTAAAATTTTTTAGAAAATATCCTCCTATGTAGGCTCTGTGCATGCTGCCATAGTCTCTGTGAGTTTATACGGTGCCTCAGTTCTGTTGTTATAGTGCCTTGTTTCTTTACATCCCCAGTTCTACCTGGTTCTTATAATATTTTCAGCTCTTCTTCTTCAAGGTTCCCTTGGCCGTGAGGGAAAGATTTGATGGAGACATCCTGTTTTGAATTGTTTCCCTAGGACTCTCATTGTATGCATATTGTCTAGTGGTGGGTCTCTATATCTATTCCCTTCTGCTGTAGGATGAAGATTTTCTGATGATAGCTGAACATATGCTGATCTATGAGTGTAGCAGTGTATACTTAGGAGTCATTTTATTACTCTGTTCCTTGGCAGAGTAGTAGTACTTGACTGTTCCCTAGCTCTATAGTGTCTTACATTCTTAGCTACCTGAGCACTGTCATTGTATAAAAAAAATCAATTTTCAATAAAAGTAGAATGGAGGGAAAAATTAATATGCCCATCATCAACTCATCAATTTCAAATTCATACTTTCAATCAACAAAGACAGTATGTACTGGAATCTCTACAGATAATCCATACTACAACAGCATGTCTCATTGCATAATTAATGACATATTTAAGTAGTTAATTCTAAAACTGTTTCATGTCTTGTTCCTTAAAGTCACTACTTCTATTATTTGTTTGCAATCTTTTCTTGGGTTGTACTGTGTGTGTGTGTGTGTGTGTGTGTGTGTGTGTGTGTGTGTGTGTATGTACGCATAGCTGAGGTCAGGGGACACTTATCTGTGTTATTATACCTTACCTTTTATTTTGTTTGAGGTATGATCTCTTATGGTTTGCTGATACATTCACTAGACTAGCTAGCACATGAGCTTCCACGATTCTCCTTTTCTTCCTCCTTTCAGGATAGGTACATTGAAATTGAGGGTCATCACTTCCACCTCCAATTGAGCTGGGTTCCTGGAAGCTGAATTCACTTCCTTAGGCTTGCATGGCCAAGTGCCTTATCCCCTCAGACATCTCCCGAGCCCATCTTTTATGTGCTTCTGTGCTATAATCTTAGTTTTAAATTTATTTAGAAGTACATTGGCAGACTAAATGACCAGCTTTCTATGTATCAAGTCTACCATTGAGATCATATTTTATATTCAAAGTACCATTTTTCTCAACAAGGTAAGATAGACTGCACAATCTACAGAACCACCAAAGCACATTGTTATAGCAGATGCATTTTTATGAAAGACCTAAGTGAATGAAATGTCACAGAAATAGAGGCTGTTACAAAGAAAGTGCCATCATAGAAGGAAAATCTTAGAGGTAAGGTCACTGGTGTGCACTTTTCCTCTGATACTTTCCCCCAGATTAATTTGTCAGGTGAAAGCCTCCTTTGGAATAATGATAACATATCCATTAAAAAAGAGTGTTCCAGCCGGGCGGTGGTGGCGCACGCCTTTAATCCCAGCACTCGGGAGGCAGGGGCAGGCGGATCTCTGTGAGTTCGAGGCCAGCCTGGTCTCCCAAGCGAGTTCCAGGAAAGGCGCAAAGCTACACAGACAAACCCTGTCTCGAAAAACCAAAAAAAAAAAAAAAAAAAAAAAAAAGAGTGTTCCTCTTGTCTTTCTCCTAAACTGATTCATTGGGGGAAATTGAATTTACTTAGAGAAAATGCTGTTTCTTTGCTTGTATTTCTTTGATATTTTCAGGCTTGCTGAGAATATTCTGAGTAAGTCACAGACTAATTTAAAAGGCTAACATTTTCTAGAATGCATTGACTGGCAGTGTATTCATGACAAGGTATTTTAACCAGCAGTCAGTTAAATAAATTCTATAACCAGGAGAACTATTAACCATCTATTCATGTTGAATGAAAAGATGATATTTACATATATATAAGATACAGGAGATGACTTAAGTGTTTTCTGTATAAAAGTATATTGTTTTAGCATGAGATGTGACATTCTTTACCAGTAAAACAGAATGAATGAGCTTAAATATGCTTGCTTTAGAATGTTTATTTTCTCCTCTTTATAGTTGGTTGGCTGTCTTTTCTGTAAACAATTAACAAGAAATTGAAGAAAAAATAAAATTAAAATTATGTCCATGATTTGAAGAAATATTAACAAAAGATAAAAGCATCCTGCTTAAAACTCAATATTTTATCAATGTTATTTGTATACAGTTGATATATTCTAGTTTAGGGAAATATTATTAACATCTAATTTACTAGAGGTAATAAAATATCTTTAGTACACAACAAATCTTAACAAGAAGCTGCCCTGTATCTGGAAGAGTTGGATATAGGGAACTATTCCTTGTGTATGATGGTGTTGTGGGTATAAGATATATAAGGAACTTTTCCTTGTGTATGATGCTATTGTGGGTATAGGATCTATAGGGGACTGTTCCTTGTGTACAATACTATTGGGGGTATAGGATCACTGAATGGAGGAGGTTCTGGGAAGAAATCAGAGAGAACAACACACAGTTCTCTAGGCACACCAGGTTGTTCCTCTCTGATACCAAAGGAAAACTATGCACTCATTATTCACCAGTCTCCATGTATCAGTTGTTTCAGGAGATATCGTGAAGGTGTTGTCTTGTGACACTCTTTATGCCAAGGAGTAGTTATGGAAATGAATAAGGTCCTGTCGTCTTGTGTTTAAGCCCTTGGGATATGTAAGTAAAAGGCAATCATAAAATCAATAAGCATAAGGATGACAAGGTTTCTTGTGAAACTTAAACAGGTTATAATAACAGTCTCCTGAGAGATGGCTGTTTGACAAAGGATATCAGCTCTGAAACACTTGAGGAAATGGTGTTTGAGCAGGGTTTGAAAGAACTCAGCGGGCTACTCAAGGATCTGATTGAAAATGCTCCAGGATGAGGACACAGCTATGTGGTGATATTGTGTCCCCCAATATATTGTGCACACTAATAAACTTATCTTGGGTCAGAGAACAGAACAGCCGCTAGATAGACATAGAGGCCAGAAAATGGTGGCACACACAAACCTTTAATCCTAGCATTCTGGAGGCAGAGACCCATCCAGTGTGTTCAAAGCCACACTAGAAACAGCCAGGCATGGTGACACATGTCTTTAATCCCAGGAAGTGATCCCAGGAAATGAAACAGAAAGGCGTGAGGACCAGGAACTCAAACCTGGTTAAGCTTTTAGGCTTCTAGCAGCAGTTCAGCTGAGATCCATTTGGAGGAGGACTCGGAGGCTTCCAGTCTGAGGAAACAGAATCAGCTGAGGAATTAGTGAGGTGAGGTGATTGTGGCTTGTTCTGCTTCTCTGATATTCCAGCATTCACCCCAGTACCTGGCTCCTGGTTTGTTTTTATTAATAAGACCTTTCAAGATTCATGCTACACATCTAACATAATATTTTCAGTCAGAAAGAACCATGGGTTTTCTGTCTAAAAGAGAGAGACAGAGAAAGTGGAATGCAAGGCCATGGTGTGGTTTGGATACAAGTAGTGTAAAAAGTTCTTGATTAACAATTTAGAAAGATTTGAAACTAGTGAAATAAAATTTTAAATAGAGTTTCACCAAACTATTTTCTTAAGTCCACATAATTTACTCAAGTCTGTTTAAGTGCTTGAACTATAGTAAATAACATCTCAAAATTTTCTACTGAGAAATACTAATAACATTTCTTAGTAATATCTTGGAATATTTGAAAAGTGTAGTAGTTTCAATTTTCTCCCTCTTGCAAATTGGGGGTCCATTATACATCCAAATCCAGTATGCATGTTCCTCATGCTGTGTGGCATTCCTTAAGCATTACAAAAACAATATAGAAAAGCAGTCATTGAAAGGATGTAAGATATTAGACTGACATGCTTGTTATTTGGTCAAAAGTGATTTATTTGGAGAGGAGATTGCTAAGCAGTTCTCTAATTTTTACATTATTACTTTTTAAGACTACTTCTCTATTTTGACACCAATATTAGATCAACAATTTTTTTCCTGTTAACTCATGAGAAGACTAGGGAAGGACCAATTTTATTTCAGACTTCCAAAATTCCAAGTCCGTTTCAGATATCGAAGGGAATACAAACTCAGCAGTGGGAATGGGAGTCAGAATATACCAGACAATCCTGAGAGAGTCTAAACCTTTGATGTAACACTAATTGACAGCTTTACTGGAATAAGATGTGATAGAGAGAGTGATAAAGGGCTCTTCCACTGAGGACTCACTCAAAAGGAAGGTCCAGCTCGAGTGTTTCTGACACCTGTCAATAGTCTAGGTAATCCACAAATAACATGGAGTACACAGCAGGAACCACAGAGCCAGGCAGTTTCTACTCTCTGGCTGCCAGGATGCGGACTGCTCTGGTGTGTCATGTACTCACCCATGGTGAACAGAAACACCTGAGAGTGCAACCCACAGATGTTTGTTTGTGCTCACTTAACTTATCACACATTTTGTCACAACAACAATAACAACAACAACAAAATTAACCTTAAGTAGGAAGCAAAACAACAGTGTTTGCTAACTAGGACTGTAAAGGGATAAAGGGCTGAGGATGGGATGCTTGCTGGTGTGCCAATTGCTGTGATATAAATACTATGCTCAAAGCAGCTTAAGACAAAGCAAGTCTTCCTTTATCTCCAGATCCAGGTTGTAGACTGCTATGGTGGGAAAAGAGGGCAGCCGGGGCTTGAGGAAGATCATCATCGCATAACATTGGCAGCTGGTAGAAGAGAGCAATGGGTACTGCTGTTCATATTGCTTTCTCCACTTACACAACATAGCTTACAACCTCAGTTAAAATGGGTCTTCGCACGTAAGTTATTGTAATTTTGACAACCGCCCTCCCTTCCAGGCAGGTGCAGGGGTACATCTCCCAAGTGATTCTTGATTCTCTCAAGCCGACAATAAAAAATTAAACAGCCCAGGGTGATTCTCCAAGAGCGAAGCTACCTCGAACTGAACAGGTATGTAGAAAGAAAGCCCAACACAATTTCATGTCACTGACAAGCTTCCTTCACGAACTCATGAAAAAGAAATAAAGAAAACGATATGTACGGAGTGAGTAATGGGGAAACATACTCAGGAGCTAACAATGTGTGTGAGTATTCTGAATTTGGTGTCTAGTGGGCTAGAAGCTAGAAAGAAACATTGACAAAATAAGTCTTTAATGAAAATACAACAATATGTTGAATTACACAGAGATTAATTCGCTAGAGGAGAGGAAAACAGTGATAGAAAAGAGAAGGGAAACACTCTGTAAAGAGGTCCTTGAATATTCAGACAAACTTTTTGAAAGAAGAGCAATTGGCTGAAGAAAATGAAAAGATGGAGTCAGAATTATAGAAGAAAATGCTCAAAAGACTTATACAGAAGTATCACCTCATATATAGGAAGAGAGTGTTCAAGAAACCTATGCAACAAACCTTCTCCTCACATGTAAGGAAAGTTTGTGCATTCTACACTTTAACTACATACTAAATACTCCAGAAGTTGACAATTTTAGCAAAGGGAAATGACACAGGTGTCCATCTCCTAAGCAAGTCATTCCTTGCAGCCATGTTGGGTGACAGGCCACCAGCATCTTTCCTAAACTAAAATTGTGAAGTTCTATTTATCAGAAACTTCACATTTACAAGCTTCAGATTGCGTGCAAGGCTTCTACATTTATATTTATTCCCTGGTGTTTTTCTGAAATATTTAGAGGAGAAGAGTCTCTCATTTATGAATTTAAATACACATTAAAATATATACAACTCTTTTTGAGAGAAGCAGATGCCACATAAGGAAGTCAAGACAGCCATATGGACAGAAGCAGGAACAGGTGGTAATTCTATTTTGGGGGAATGGCAGACAGGGAAACTGATAGGAAAAAGGATGGCTATCCGGAATGGCAAGGGCCAGCAGATGCTTAGATGTTGGGATCATGTCATTCTTCAAATGCTGTATCTATGCTAACAATAAAGTTTTCATGATGAAAAATTTACCCATGAAAATTGAATATAATTAGAACAAAGTATTTATGGCTAATTATATTTAGATTAAAACATGTACCATGAATTATTTCCCAGCTTTTAGATGGAAAAATGATTGTTCCTACAACATTTAATACAAATAGGCAAGTTTCATGTTTCTTCAGGTGCATATAAAAGATACTTTGCATATCTTTGGTATAAAATTTTTATGATAAAAATTACATGCTGGATAAAAATCAACAGAAATACTAAAACACAAAGGCTAATATTTTATCCTGATATAAGCAGGAGAAAGGAATGATGAGAGAGAGAGAGAGGCAGAGACAGAGACAGACAGAGATAGACAGAGACAGAGTCAGAGATAGAGACAGAGACAGAGTCCAAAAATAAATGGAGTCAGGTAGGAATTAACATTCTGTCATTTGCTATATAAGAGCGGCGGTGAATTGAAAGTATTTCCAGAGGACACAAGAAATTAGAACACAAGCTATTTGTGGCTGTCCCCCAGCATCTGGGTATGCTCCAGGGGAGGTTTAAACACTTCTTAAAATCCTCATTTGTCTGGCAATATTGACCACTTTGCTTGCCATTTTAATAAAGCAATTGGAGCCTCTTTACACAGTGACCTTCCCTACAATGTACTCCAGGGACTGCTGCCTCGAACACTGACAGGGTATTGAAGATTAAATTGATTTTGTCTTTATGAAGTATATGAATACCCTATAATCACTGACTGCTGTACATGCAGTACTTACTAGTATATGTGATTTCGTGAGTTTTTCTGTGATTTGTTTAAAGCAGCCTGTTTTAATTTATCTCCTGTCCAGTGAAGAAGGAATCAAAGACATTGTGCTCTGTTTGTCCAGCATAAGCACTAATGCTTTCCTTACATGTGTTTATTAAGTCATAGTTTATTTATTTCATAATCATTTTATTGAATACCTGAATGAAACTTTGAAGAAACATAAAAATAATCCTCCAATTGTGGAGAATTATCTCTCCACAAGGTAAACATGTGATTTACTTCAACTGATGATGTACATCTGATTATGTATTCAGTATTTCATTTTACTTTTCAAAATAGTAAGTGTACTTTCTTTTTTTGTAAATATTTTTCTTTTTAATTTTGACAGTTTGTACATTTTCCTAATGTATTGTGAACATGTTCACTGAATCACCCTCTCTTCTTACCCTTCCTCTTTGTTGGATCCCTTTCGTCCCAAATACATTCTCTCTGAGACTTGAACCCCATGTTTTTTTGAAGGTCATGCACAAGCTGTTATATAAGTGTACTTTCTTTATTTTCCTCATGTTTAATGGTCTTTATGTGGGTGTCTAGGTATGAGTGTGTGTATGTGTATGTAGAAAACACTCCCCGACTGCTGTTCTTTCTCAAGTGTGCTCCACCTTGTTTTTTGCTCTTTATTTGATTGGTGTCTGTTTTTTGTTTGCTTGCTTGCCTATTTGATTTCCTCACTGGCCTTAATCTCACAAACTGACCAATGAATCCCAAAGATATGGCCATCTCTGCCTTCCTGGCACATGATCACAAATGTAGACCACAGCACCCAGAGTTTTATGTGGGCTCCAGCCCTCACACTTTCATGGCAAGTTACTTCCAGACTGCGTACTCTCTGTTTGTCTGTCTGTCTTACTCTGTCTGTCTGTCTGTCTTACTCTCTCTCTCTCTCTCTCTCTCTCTCTATATATATATATAGATAGATAGATAGATCGATATAGATAACCTTTGAACAGCAGTTCATCTTTGTAGATCATCACTTTTGTTATGTTCCTAATCATAATGTATCTTCCACTGTTTTAAGTAACTGATAATGCTGCTTGATCTGTGTTCACCAGCTTACATAGGGATCCTGCTTCTAATAGGTTCTGCTTTCTCTTCAAATCTCTTTATATTTATGCTCATGATTTTCTTTTATCAGAAAATTATATATGTCCTATAGTAAAAAAATCAGTGTTCATCTCCTAAAGCTAAGACAAAAATCGAATCACTATGCTTTTATTCACAGCACATTGTGGAACCCGCTGATATTTGGAGAACAATGGGCTCTTTATTAAAATCTTTATTTTAATCACAGCTGAACTTATTAACTGAACTAATAAATCGTAAGTCTTCTGGTAGCTCCTTGCTATCTGGGCAAGTGACTAAATCCTAGGAGTGTGTTTGCACTGTACTTTTAAATATTATCCAACAGAGAAGAAAACCACATTAAAATCAACCCAATATTTTACCTGCTGCTTTTCTTCTTGGAAAATTTGGTAACTGGTGTCCTAAACACCAGAAGATACAGTTGCTAATAATACATAAAGTATGCCACAGGAACAACTACAGTCCCATGTAAATAAAAGTCACACCACGGGCTTCTGAGCAGCTGGGACATAATACATAATTCTTGTGTAGTAAGAAGCCAGGAAGCTACCAGTAACTCGGCTTCCTCATTGCCACATGTGCTGTTCCTTGAGTGTTGAATAATGGAACCAATGTGAAAGTTAAACCCACAAAAAGAAAGTATAGCAGAACTTAATGTGCAAGTTATTCTTAAAGAGACAAATATTGAACCTTTCAGTTCTTCAGTGCATATAGACTTAAATACGAATCAATTACTAAGACAAAACTCAAAATAGCATGGATACAATATTACTGAAAAGTAACATTTCTAGGATATTAAATGTCCTAGAGATACATTAAATTTATAAAGTCTGAAGTAGAGAATGCCTTTCTTAGGATGAAATGGACCACACCAGTGCTGCTCATCTGAAGATATGTTTGAGAGAACAGTTGGATTAAAGTGTTACTTTTTAGTTGTTCTTGTGCACTGTGTCTAACATTAATTCCATATTTAGAAAGTCAATGAATGTCATCCCAAAAATTAGCATAAGAGTCATATAGAAAATAAAATCAGATGCAAATAGTCTCATTATGATGGAGCAATGAACAGTAAATTTAAATTCAAAATTTATTTTTCAAAATGAATGTGTGTATGAATGAAAGAAAGAAAGAAAACCCAGCCACTAGGGTAAAGGTTAACAACTGAACTGTCACGTATACCTGTTGGGAGAAGGAAAATTAGTTCGGCCCAATAGAATGACTGTGGGTATATCAATCACTCTAGGACATGCCTCATATTCAATTTTAGTTGATGAACATATAATGGACTCTACAGTTTTGTACGCTTTTATTTAGTTGAAGTTTGGTGGGTTTTTCTTGTTTTATTTTGTTTTGTTTTGTTTTCTGGTGTGGTTTTCTTGGTTTTGAGGGATTTTGTTGTTGTATTGGAGGTTTGTTTAGTATTTGGAGAAAGAACTTAAAATTGGGTATGAAGAAGATATGGAAGAATTTAGGGGAGGGGAGGAAGAATATGATCAAAATACATTGAAATTCTAGAATTGTTTTAAATAATTAAAAAATTAAAAAGTAAATTTAAATCGGAGTTATTATTTAAGAGTTTGTAAAGTTTACTATGGAGAACGATGCATGGAGAACCAAAGAGCAATCATAGAGGTGAAATTATACCATAAAATAAAAATGATACAAACAACAAAATAATTAGAACAATAGACAATTTTACTACACGAAAGTTTGTGCCAACAGAAGGCAGCCAAAGAAAAGTATCAGGCAAAAAGGAAAGAACAATATGCATAAAAATTGTAAGAGCAAATGAATGCTGTGTACAACCAAGACATGATTTCTCTGAGCTATTCAGCTTCTTCACACCTGCTGGTAAATCAGTCGTTCCAAGTGACAGAGAAAATCCTAACCGAATTTGATTAATTTATGAAGGGAATAAGCCTAGTCCTTTGCCTAAAATCTATCAGTTGTTAAGAGTGCAAGATGAGTCTTTTTCCAGCACTCCCGCCCTGCTGAAACTTTGGATTTCTAATTCAATATTCTGTGAAAACACTCTATACAGTGACTAGGACAAGATTTGATGGACAAGAATGTCTATTTTCAAACTTGGTGGAAGTTAATATGTTCACAGTATCACGTGTTTACCTGTATGAAATTCAGTTTTCTCAACACAAAAGAGAAATAAAACTATAAATTATTAAATAGCGAAAAATTTTTAAATACAAATAATACTAGAACCTGTATGTACCACAGAGGTTTGGGGTCATATGCAATACTTATTATAATGAACTTGTGTTTTTCCAAACACTTGCACATGGAGTGAGTGATGCAAACTCATATTTTCTATCACATGCGGCAAGCATAGCTATGAGTGGAAGGGACTTGAAGGAACAGAGCTAACAATGTGTTTGTGCAGATGAAGAGTATGTAATGGGACCGATCTGCCCTTTAATTTGTTAAGCTGGCTCTGATTGAATTTTAAAAAGAGCATATCAATTTCAGGGAAGATCAATGCACTGGCAGTGAGGGTACATAGATTCAGAATTGGGAAATGATTTATTTAAATATGCAACAAATGCTGAAAAGTCATTTCTCATTTTATATACCTTTGGCACCTGAGCATTAGCATAAATTCCAAATAAGACAGACTATTAATATATCAATACAGTGAAAATATTTGATAGGTAATATGTTTATGTACAAAGATGACTCTAAATAGCAGTTTACAGGCTGAAGAAGAAAATATAATAAAGAAAACTGGGGGAAAATGCAAATCCTTAACTACATTTTAGTTTCATATCATTAACATTCTGATGCATTTGCATCATGCCTGAGTCATGTGTTGGGCAGAACTAAATTTTCTCATCTTAATAGAGCTAGTATGCAGTATCTGTTTACATTTTTATAGCTAAATAAAAGTATATTGGCTTGATATTGACTTTTATTTTGGAGGACTGCTTATAAGACATAAAATACAAGTGCTAAAAGTCAAGAAATTCTATAAAAGAATCTCCAGCTTATTCTGGAACCTAACGAGGATTGGGAAAATATACAACTACTTGCTGCATGTCCTATTATTAGAAAGAATAAAACAAACTAGCAAATAGACAAGAGATATGAGCTAGGGGAATGGTTCACAGCAGTTAAGAACATGTGCCACCTAAGCATCAGGACCTAAGGTCAAGTCATCAAAACCCACATAAAAATTTGGACATGGTCACAGTCACGGTCCTATAACCACAGCACTCTAGGGATGGAGACAGGAGCATCCATGGGGATTGCTGGCTTCCATCCTAGCACCTGGCTCAGTAAGAGGTACAGAGTCAATGAAATAAGGTGGAAAGTGATAGAGGAGAGAGAATACTAGAGGCCATCCTCTATTCCCATGCCCATAAGCACAACCATAGTCCCCTGCACAGGCATACACACACACACACACACACACACACACACACACACACACACACATACACACACACACATACACACATACAATATGTTTACAATACACTTTTACTATAGAGTGCTGAGGACATAGAGGCTTCCAGTCTGAGGAAGCAAGACCAGCTGAGGATCCGGCGAGGTGAGATAGCTGTGGCTCATTCTGTCTCTCTGACCTTCCAGTGTTCACCCCAATACCCGGCTCAGGTTTGATTTTATTTAATAAGACCATCTAAGATTCCTGCTACAGAGTGCATAGAGCACAGTGATTTTTTCCAATTTGTTTTGAAGATAGGCATATTACATATCGATGGAAATATTTCTATTAGACAATGTTTTCATGATAAATCTACACTTGATTTATTAGTAATTGGCTTATACATAAACAATAAAATGTAAATTAACATGACCATGTGGAAGATATATTTTCATTGTATACAAAAGATTTTGTTACTTGAATATACATATTTTAAAATATTTTCTTTAAACCACTACTATATCTATTTCAGTTTAGAGCATTCAGATCTACATAAAAAGTAAACACAATTGGTAATTGTAATATATAAAATTATAATGTTAGAGTACAGTCTTATTCAACTTCTCACAGCTGCAGATATTTCAAGTCTTGAACATAGGATCAAAGTTTTTGTAATATTTTACGTGTGAGAGATTTTATGCCCTAGAATCATACCTATTTAAGACACTGCATAAACATTTCTTCATGCAGGATTGAGGTGTGCGAGTTACTCTCAGGCAAACTAAATAATATTCAAATGTTCTGTACTGGCTCATTGGTCCAAAGAAATTAAAAAGGCTTGACTAGGATCCAATGAAATAGGCCAGCAATTTGATAGTGGTTTAGTATCAAAAAATGACATGAGACATGAGAGGCCAGAAATAGACATTTGTGTCAGAGACTCATAAGGTTACATAACATTCACCCTTGGGTTATTATTATTCCATTTCACAAAGATATCCCATGATAATCCTTTTGTTCACATGAGCAACCACTGTATCACTGTACAGTGCAAATGCTGTCCACAAGATTTTTAAAGCATTACTACTTTCTAAAAGAATAAGTGCATACCATCAAAGGTGCATTGAACTTTTACTCAGGGAGTTCATTCCTGGAAGACTCTGATTACTCAAAAGAATTATGGGGCCAAGTCTTGATGGTGTTGGAGAAAAGCCTAGTTTGAAATTGATTATGGAAGAAAACCAGTAATACTATTTAAGATAATAGAGCAAAGGTCTATATTAACCCATATCTTTATACTATTATATATATATATATATATATATATATATATATATATATATATTGCTATAAATATTACCCTGGGACAAATTGCTTGAACTAATATAGAGAAGCAGCTGATGGTAAACTCAGGTGATGAAATATTAACACAATCCTAGATGGCACTAAAGGGAAGTACTTTATTCCTGTGTTTAAAGGAGGGCTGTAAAAATTTTACAAAATAATACAATGTGAAAAAGATAATATAATAGTTAAGAGTTATATCAGGTAAATACCCTATAAAATACAACAAATAATAACAGGATCATTGATTATCTAGTAGAATTTATACAAGAAATAGAATAGGGTAAAGATAACACCACTGAGCTGGCAAAAAGTGATGCCCAACTTTTTCTAAGTAATGCAATCTTAGTCTCTTTATATGGCTGATTTTCTGATAAAGAGTTTAAGGTCTTCATTATCATTCTAAGGAAAAAAAGAATATGATATAGCAGAGATTGGTAATCGCTGTTTTTTGACTAGCTCAAGATACAAGTGGGTATTTTCAAATAACCTTCTTGCATTCAAAGGAACTACAAGCAAAGTGGTCAGCTTTAATTGTTGACGTATCTCCTCACATACCAAGTCTCATTTCACCGATTGCTTTGTGATGCAGTCTATTACTTTAAGATCTTTAAGTTGAATTTTTATACTTTAATTTTATCTTCATAGAACCCACATGGCTTACATGTATTTGAGTAGTTCTACTTTCCTTTACCAAATAAAGAAATCTATTTTTTTAAATCTAAGTTATAATATATCTGGATAGATTTAGTTACATTAAAAATATATATATTATCAATGCGGTGAAATCTATTCATTGAATAAAACAATCATTTGAACAAAAATTGGTTTAAAAAATCCCTTTCACTGGGGTAATTTATCAATGTTTCTTGCCTTAAAATCTACCTAGTAGCTGTGCATTATCACTCACAATTCTAATATCAAACTTGTGGAGTTAAGACAAGAGGATTAAGTTCACAACAAGTTTGGGTTACATGACAGGAGCTTGTTTCACAATAAAAACAAAATAAAAAGAAAATCTTGTTACTTGTGTTCAGTTTACTTTCAATAAATTTAATTTAAAATATATAATTATTGCATAATGGCAAGTAGGGGAAATTGTTCTTTCTGGTAGAAATATAATGTATGTCTTCTAAAACAAGATATTTGAATTTGACAGAAAGCATTAAGGAGGTATACAGATTCTGAGACTGACCAGAACTTCTTAGGTTTTGTAAGATAAATGGATTTATATTATTAGGATAAATTGAAACCATTTTCTTTATAGAATTTTTTTTTTTTTTTTTACAGAAAAAGGATAATATAAGCTATTGGCTGGCCTAGAAGCCCAAGGTAAGTAGAGAAGAGAATCTGGATAGAGTTTTGAGGGATATTTGAAGTGATTCTTTATTTTTACAAAGTGTTGTTATTTCTCAATTGGCATATGTTTTCAATTCTTGCATATATCACTAGCTGAGACATTGATAGTGAAGACAATGACCGTGACGAAGACCCTGGAAGTACCTCTCCTTAACATATTAGACAAATGATAACGATCCTTAGAGAGATAAAATGGGTTTCTCAGCAGAACATTATTCATGTTGTGTATTCTTTTCATTTGTGTAGAATATGTGTGAACAGTGAAGAAGGCTAGCAAATACTCTGTCAATCACTTAACTACATGATGAATTCAACTGAAGCCATTCTCCTGTGGTAGTCTAATTACTGGAAAAGGTAACACAGATTTTGTCCACTGACATGCAACTAACAATTTAGAAAAATCAATTTTCATTTATACTAAAGGGTAGTGAGCACAAAAATCAATATACTTTCCTAATAGAAAATATAACACATGTTGCATAACACCTATATGTTACCTAATGCCTATCTAATCTCTCTGCTCATAATTTTAATTTTTATGCTTTCAAAGGACAATATCTTGGATTACTAAATTGATGCTATTATTGTGATAACAATAGTAAGGAAAATGTAAGTATAATCTGTATTTATAAGAAAGACATCTGCTTCACAGCAAAATCAAAGATAAATTTGCAATTTTATATGGTCTGATACAATGATATTTCTTACATTTCACTTAAATAGTGTATTGCCAAGGTCTACCCTCCATGTTGAAAAATAAGTTGTTCTTAATAAATGAACAAAGATTTCCACAGTGGCTGTACAAGCTTGCATTCCCACCAGCAGTGGAGGAGAGTTCCCCTAGCTCCACATCCTCTCCAGCACAAGGTGTCCTCAGTGTTTTTGATCTTAGCCAATCTGACTGGCGTAAGGTGGTATCTCAGAGTTGTTTTGATTTGCATTTCCCTAATGATTAGGGATGTTGGGCAATTCCTTAAATGTCTTTCAGCCATTTGTGTTTCCTCTGCTGAGAATTCTCTGTTTAGTTCTATGGCCCATTTCTTAATTGGACTGTTGGGAATTTTGATGTTTAATTTCTTGAGTTCCCTATATATTCTGGATATCAGTCCTCTGTCAGATGTGGGGTTGGTGAAGATCTTTTCCCATTCTGTGGGCTGTCGCTTTGCCTTGTTGACCGTATCCTTTGCTCTACAAAAGCTTTTCAGTTTCAAGAGGTCCCATTGATTGATTGTTTGTCTCAGTGTCTGAGCTACTGGTGTTATACCTAGGAATCGATCTCCTATGCCATCAATATGGCGCTTTCTTAGAAAATTGGGAATCAATCTCCCCCAAGATCCAGCTATACCACTCTTGGGCATATACCCAAGGAATGCTCAATCATACCACAAGGACACTTGCTCAGCTATGTTCATATCAGCATTATTTGTAATAGCCAGAACCTGGAAACAACCTAGATGCCCTTCAACCGAAGAATGGATAAACAAACTGTGGTACATATATACAATGGAATACTACTCAGCAGAGAAAAACAATGACATCATGAGGTTTGCAGGAAAATGGAGGGATCTAGAAAAAATCCTCCTGAGTGAGGTAACCCAGACTCAGAAAGACAAACATGGTATGTACCCACTCATAGGAGAATACTAGTTGTGGAACAAGGATGACTGGACAGCTACTCACAACACCAGGGATGCTACCTGGATAATAGGACCCCAAGAAAGACACGCGGATCGCCCAATGACAGAGAAATGGATGAGATCTACATGAACAATCTGGACGTGAGTGGGGGTAATGAGCAAGGGGCGAGAGAAAGAGAACTTGGGGAAGCAGGAGATCCCAACTGGATCAAGAACAGAGAGGGAACATAAGGAATGTTCATGATAAATGAAGACCACATGAGAATAGGAAGAAGCAAAGAGCTGGAGAGGCCCACAGAAATCCACAAAGATGCCCCCACAATAAACTGCTGGCAATAGTCGAGAAATAGCCTGATTTGACCTACCCTGGTGATAAGATGGCCAAACACCCTTATTGTCGTGCTAGAAACCCCATCCAGTGACAGAGGGAACTAGATGCAGATATCCATGGTCAGGCCCTGGGTGGAGCTCCGGGAGTCCAATTGGCAAGAAGGAGGAGGGTTTATGTGAGCAAGAGTTGTTGGGACCAGGGATGGATGGAATACAGGGACAAATGGCCAAACGAATAGAAACACATGAACTGTGAACCAATGGCTGAGGGGCCCCCAACAGGATCAGGCCCTTTGAATGGGTGAGACAGTTGATTGGCTTGATCTGTTTAAGAGGCATACAGGCAGTTGGACCGGGCCCTGTGCTCAGTACATGAATTGACTGTTTGAAACCTGGGGCTTAGTAGAGACCCTTGGCTCAGCCTGGGAGGAGGGTACTAGACCTGCCTGGGCTGAGACCACCAGGTTGATCTCAATCCTTGGGGGAGTCTTTGCCCTGGAGGAGATGGAAATGGGGGGTGGGACAGGGGGAAGGGGGGCGGGGCGGGAGGAGGGAGAACGGGGGAATCTATGGCTGATATGTAAAGTTGAAGTATATTGTAAAATAAAATAAAATAAATTCCAAAAAAAAATAAATAAATAAATGAACAAAGAATCAGTATAATAGTACTTTGGAGAGTTTTAAAGGCAAAATATATCATATTTATTATGTTCTTTATTACATGAGTTTATTATTACCAAACTGCATTAAGAATGTACTTGAGATGGGGTATGAATAAAGTTTTAATGTTAACACATGTTAGAATATCCAGTCAAAGCCATAAGCCAAAAATGACTTAATACTTACAACAATTGAAGTAATTCTACAGTCTTGATTCTAAAATCATACAAAAACAAAACACAAAAAACATTACCCTATGTACACCCCTCAGCATCACATGCATCTTGGAAAGTCAAGTAGTTTATGAACACATTTTTGTATCATTGCTGAAGAAGATGAAATTAATGAGAACTGGTTGTTTTATTGACCATTAAATTTAGGAATAATGAGCAGAGAGAACACCTAGACTATTACAGAGATCAACAACTGGTCACAATGCAGAAAACAAGTTACTATGCAGTATAGAACCTACACAGACACGTTTGTAATGCAGCCCCTACAGCGAGGTTCTGGGAATTCAAGAAGAGGGAAAGATAGATCACAAGAGGCAGAGGACAAGGACGTTTGTGGCTATAAAGTCTCTTCTGTGTGTGACAGGGAACCTGCACTCACAAAATCTCAACAGTGTGATCTATCTAAACAAGAAAGACCTGCATAATGACAAAACCAGATTTCATGTCAATGTAGATAGAAGAAGCTTCACAAAATCTCACAACTGAATGGGGAACTACAGGCAACTGGTGAATTAGTATTCTCCAGGGGTGAGCTCCCTGATAAGTTATCCAATCCCAAGTGACTAACCTTCAACATAGACATATACATACAAAGAGTACTAAATAGACTTAGTAGATTGTATATACATCCACACATTCATAGGTATATATACATATACATGTGTAACAATAATTAGGGAGGAAAGGTCACAAACTACAGAGAGTAGAGCAGAACACAAGAGTTGAAGGGGAAGAAGAAGAAGAGGTGAAATAATGTTAATACTCATTTGTGAAAGCTCAGAGAAATAAAACTAGTATCGGATGCTGATCAGAATGTGGAAATAAATTTTGAAAATTACCATTTCCTTCCATAACATAAAGGCTTCAACAGAGTTACATGAAGAGGACATGCTTCAAAGCCTCAGGTAAAAAGGTACCTGTGCTCCAAATGTGGGTAAAGGATAGCTGGAAAGGAGCTCATCCGCAGATGTCATTCCTTCAGAGACTGCAATGCATTCACTGGAGTTGGCTTAGTTCAGATGGGCTGAAAGCAGTTTCCCACATTGTGAGCTCTGCCTGTGATCTGTGAGATTATGTATGGTTAGGCTTGAAATGTATTTCAAACTGGTATCTAGGCTCTTAAATGTAAATTAATAAGAATTTCTAGATTATGTGAATCACTGATATATACTGAGGTCCAATAAACATTTGTTTTGCTACCTTTATTTCAAGAATAAAACTGCAGTGTTCTTATTATTCTTTGAATTCTTTATAGTTTGAAAGTCTCTTTTTTCTTGATTCATGCTTATTGTGAGATGAGCTAAGTTATGTAATAGAAAATGCTAAGGCATCTCCAAATTAAAGCCAAAATAGAGTCAATTCTGTGAAATACTTTCTCATCTCATAAGGAAGAGTAAAACATCTCACTCTTCACTCTCCCAAAATGTGTTTTTATATGCTTTCTAAATGAATTTGGTGCCTTGTGTTCCTCAAAAATGTTTTGAAGTGGTTTTGGCAGAGAAAAACAAATAAATTTGTTTTTGCAATTTTTAAAAAGCCATATAGCATAAAGTCATATTTAATATGAAATAACAAGACGGAATGTAATAGTATATGAAATCAGACAAAAAAAATTATTTTGCATTCAATTGAAATTTAAATTATGCACTAGTAAAATATAAACCCTAAAGTTTCTTGCTATTACCCTGCTAAATTCTTTCTATGGCTCATTTGGGGTTTATCCTTTCTGCACAGTCTCAACATAAAATTTGGGTCTCTCCAAAGTTAAAAAGTCACATATTGGGTTTTAACACTGTTGTCTGGGAAGGACACGATTACTAACACTAACAGTGTCCAGTTATCAGAGGTACTGGAATCTGCAGCATCTAGGGAATAATGGAGGGGAAGAATGGATGGAAATTTTACATAAGTGAGGGTCTTTGTCACACTATCATATCACCCTCTACCTTCTCTATTGCCCAGAAAAACAAAAGCAAAACAATGTTACATAATTCCAAGACAAATACAATGTCTTAAGGTCAACTTGATCAGGAACTGTTTAATTATTAATACAGAAAAAAATCTTAATAGCAGTATCATTTTTTAAGAATGTAATTTTCTATGGCTGTTATTTGAATATTTATGAATTTAACACAGTACATAGGTTTCTGTTTATCTCTTGCCTATAGTTGTAGTAAAATGATATTTTGTATACAGATCACTATGCTGAAATGAGATTAAAGACAAGTTCTAACAATATAGATTGGAATGTACAAAAGTTCACAGTGGTCCTGATCATGCAAGCTATGAGGCATAAAGGATGTGCCACAGTGGATTTAGTGAGAGCTAAGTGAGTAGCTATGCTGTTTGGTAGAAGAATGGGCATGGGCACATTTGCTAAGTTTTTTGAATTGAATGTTTTTCCATTACAGCGTTTGTTACATAATGCTGTATATAGTTCACAAGATACATCTAAGAAATGAATGATACAATGTTTGTAACTTACTTTACCACAACATACCATACTATTGATTTTATTATTGAAAAACTAATGAGAATGAAAATAATTGAAAATATATGTTTAATATATTTAAGCAAATGGAAAATAAGTTGTTGAACACAATCTATAGTCAGTACAAGGAAAATAACGGTTGATGGACATCATCATTCAAATAATAATTCACTGAAATTTAAGTTAAGTGTGTATTTATAAATAGTCAATAGCATTCAAGACTTCAGCAATAGTAAACATTTATGTCTTCATCTTGGAAACTTAGTGTTAAATAATTTTAAAACAATGAATTATTTTAAAACAATGCAAAATTTGCAATTTGATATACTTACTTTTAGTACCTCAACTATAAAAGGATCGTGCATATACTTACATCTATTAAATAATTTAATGAAACAATATTCTTTAGTTAAAATATAAGAAAGGAAACTCTCAGATGAATATTTTGGACTCTCATTCACAAGATCCACTAATAGTCATTTACAAGAGTATGAGAAGGTCTTCCTCTCCAACTATCCTCAATATATTAAGACTAGTATGTTTTAGAAAAGGGAAACATCCCTTTACAACAACAGTTTAAGACTTACTGTGATAAGCAGAGAAGTAATTCAGCAAGGATACATTTGCCTGGTACCAGATTCAAATTTTGGTATATGCCAGATCTAGCAGATGCCAAATTCTAAGGGATCAGGTCAAGTTCCTAAAAATCTTCCAACACAGGGCGGGCAGTGGTGGCGCATGCCTTTAATCCCAGCACTCGGGAGGCAGAGGCAGGTGGATCTCTGTGAGTTCTACAAAGCAAATTCCAGGAAAGGCACAAAGCTACGCAGAGAAACCCTGTCTCGAGAGAAAAAAAAAAATTCCAACACACACATTTGTGTGAATCTTGACCAGTTTAGTTCCCAACCATGGCAAAACCAAACAAAATGTACATAAAACTTTCCAAACTTAGAATGTATTCTTCCTTCATTACAAAGGACTTCTATGACAATATATTATAACAGTCAGTAACTGTGTGGCTGATATTCAAACAACAGAACAGACCAGGGGAAAATTATTAGGTATGAAACAAAATATGCTGATCAGATGCTTTTCTTTTGTTTTGGGGTGACATATAATCTTCCCTCACACCTGTGAATGCCATCACAGAGAAGACAGCTTAAGTACCTTGAGTTTGGTCTTAGGATAGCTGAGGCTAAGAAAAATTTAGAATCATCTTTATTGAAATTCTTTTTTGTTGTTGTTTGTTTTTTGTTTTTTTGGTTTTTTTCAAGATAGGGTTTCTCTGTGTAGTTTTGATGCCTGTCCTGGAGCTCGCTCTGTAAACCAGGCTGCCCTCGAACTCACAGAGATCCATCTGTCTCTGCCTCCCGAGTGCTGGGATTCTTTTATTCAACCACTATAACAATGTATGTCTATCTATAGGTAATTTCTCCTTGATAAAAGAAACATTTAATTGATAGTGTAGATTCTTTAGCATAGGTAATGATAAAAGTATTTAGATCATTTTAGAAGCTTCCATACAATATAGCCAGGTATTGTTCCAGTAACAGATTATATGGACAAGTAATTACTCATTATGTACAGTATACACATATACATATATCCAGCAATATAATCTATTTTACCAGAAAAGAGAATAATAGCATTGAATATGTGAAAATTATGGAGTACTAAGTATTGTTATTTTTACAATTCATTTAAGTTTCTTGTTTTATCACTAAATTGGGTGAAAATACAAATGGATAAAATTAATTTTAATGAAGTTAAAAATCTCATATTTTAAATGAATGAAGGATGCTAGAGTCAAAAATATAACTTATTGATTAAAATACTAAAACAATGTAGTTTATAATTCTAAAAATAATAATTTGAAATTTAAACAATATTTCTAATGCTTACAAGATAAAGGTCAAGTATTAATGTCCTAGCTTTAAAAAGTAGAACTATCTAAATTACCATGCATTTTTAGAATATTCTTTCTTATTTTAATGAATCCTACTTCTGTGAGATTTCTTTAGTTACAGTTAAAAATGCAATAGCCTGATAAATTATCTTCTATGAAGCCACAAGTTTATTGACTTTACTAAAGATGTAATGTAATATAACTTTCCTGGGTCACACAGTCAAGTTAGTTTGCATACTTAAGTCTCACTTGTTTCAAGCTTAGAAATATTATGTGAGGAAATTCGATGGCCAGAGGAAAGTAGAAAACCTAGATTACACAATTTCATTGTCACAATGCTTTTAGGAAGAAATCTTGAATTGTAGTGTTTTCGATAAAATGCAGTTTGTCTTTTCCTACATGCTACATTTTAAATATTTCCATGTCCTCCTATTCCAGACATTTATGAGACTAATGTCTGTTTCAATGAAAGGGTCAGCAAACTTGTATGAATAATGGCTCAAACACAAAACAGAGCAAGCGCAGAGGAAACAGCATTTTTTTACTGATTTCATGTTTGTACAGTGTTCTTTTTTATAAATGCATAGTTTATTTCAAAATATACCGAGTTCTGAATATAATAACAATATTAAAGACTATAAACCCACAACTTATTAAAATATTCAGATGTGATTTAAAACCTTCTATCATAAATATATACCTTCCTTTCATGTATGAAAAGTTCTAAATATGTTATATAAATAAAAACTTACTATGCTGAAATATTTAATATATAAGATACTATGTGTATTTTCCTTGTATCATTCCAGAATGACAAATAACATACTGAATCAGCTATTTCCTAATAAAGAAGTACTAAATTTAGGTTTAGCAAAATGTAAAACTTCATGGAATGAGATGAAATCCATTTTATCTACAATCTAAAGCATTTGAACAAAACATTAAAAAAAAGATTGAGCTTATTATAAAACCCAAAATAAATTGCAATGTTTCTCTTTCTTTAAAAGGAACAAATAGAAGTTTGATACCATTTGTCTACAGACTTTCAAACCACCAAATCTGTCTTTATTTATTATAACATGCAAATTATATTTGAATTGATTTTCAAAAGCTGATTTCACAGAAAATCCTAAATATTTAATTAAGAATGCTACTAAAACAGCAAGGAAATTAATTGTACTTATTCAATTATTTGAAAAATGAGATTAAATTTCCTTCACAATATTTATGGATTTTTTTATAAGCATGCTTGACAAATTAAATTGTATTTTCACTTTTACTTTTCTTCATGCACTGGTAATTCTAAACATTCACAAAAGGATCCATATTTATGAACAGATTATGGATTCCCCAGATGACTGAAAGAATAAAGCAGAGAAACAAAAAGGTATTAACATTTAGTACAGTTTGCTGCAGTTTGAGGCAACACACTTGAATGTGAATGGAGAGTGGAATTTAGATATCTTTTCTTCCAAACTTAATGGCTGAATCATCAAGTGGCTTGTACTTAGTCAAGAAGCAGTCAAATCATGGTTTCAGTCATAACATTCTAAATGAAATGTCCCATGCCTTTCCTATAAGAGTTTAAGAAAGTAAACGGAATCATAATTTTATGTCTCGATGCCTGTGGGTCACTTCTTTTTGTTGTGTACATACTTCACAAATAGAAGTGTGACAAGACACATTCCAGACCTGAGAATACCTTGAATTTCTTATAAATCACCTGGTCACTCTGGCAGATGACGTCAGGCTGGTAAGTTCCACCTCGCTTTCTTTTACAATCTCACTGTTTCATGTGACTCCATCTTAGACTTGCCAGTTAGTATCATTTTCTTTTCTTCCCCGCCATCAATTACTCAGTTTCAACTCCACTGCCTTCTCCTCAGAACATGCCTTTTCCACAAATTTTTATGGAGATTTGTACTTTTAGACACTGCTCCACTGCTCACTCACTGAGAAGTGAGTGGAAGAAAAAGATTTTTTCATTCCATCTCAAAACCAAAAACAAAACAGGAAATCAGGTTTCTAAGCCTGACTAACGTTCAGCCCAGCTGCTCGGAAAGTTGAAGCTAGATGATTCCTGGTACCTAGAATTCCTAGAGTTCCAGTCTGAAATAGGCTATAAAAAGTACAAATCCTTACTCTGTATCCCCCAAAAGAAAGAGAAAAGAAGAGAAGGCACAAAGACAGGAAGAAGATTTGAAGTATCAAGATCACAAGCCATTTAGAATTGCACCACCTCGTTTCCTTACTAAACAACCAATTTCTTAATTTACTTTGTTAAGGTATTTATGAGAAAAATGAATGTTTGCATCCTTCTGTCTAACCAAAAAACCACTTATGGCGACATCTGATCTCCAGTGGAATGATATTTGGAAGTGGAGCATATGGACATGAGTTGGCTATGAAGGTCAAATACTCAACATTTGATTTGTGATTTTTTTATTCATTCCACATACCAACCACAGAAGATCCCTCCCTTATCCCTCCTTCTGCTCCTCCCAGACTACCCCCCAAGTTCACCCTCCCATCCTCTTCTCCAAAAAGATATGACCACCCATGGGGAGTCAGCAAAGCCTGGCACATTGAGCTGAGGCAGGTCCAAGCCCCGCCCCCCTGCATCAAGGTTGTGCAAGGTGTCCTACCATAGGCAATGTGCTCCAAAAAGCCAGTTCATGTACCAGGGATAGATCCTATTCTCACTGTCAGGGGTTCCTCAAACAGACCAAGCTACACAACTGACCCTCTGTGGGCCTAGTCCAGTCCCATGCAGGCTCCCCATCTGTCAGTCCAAAGTTCATGAGTTCCCACTAGCTTGGTTCGATTGTCTCTGTAAGTTTCCCCATCAGATCTTGATGCCCCTTGCTCATAGACTCCCTCTTCCCTCTCTTCCACTTGACTTTCTGGAGCTGGGCCTGGTGTTTGGCTGTGGATCTCTGCATCTGTTTCCATCAGTTACTGGATGAAGGATCTATGATGACAGAGCATTCACCAATCTGATCACAGGGGTAGGCCAGCTCTCTTGCAATGGAGGACAAAAGGAGTTCCTTCACTTCTTCACCAACAAAGAGCATGGGAGAAAGAGTGACATCTATGAGAAGAGACAGAATATTAACAATCTATCAATGCCTTTATTTATCAGATTCCAGAATATGAGAAACAGTTTTTTCTGGGTTTTTTTTGTTTGTTTGTTTGTTTTGTTTTTTTGAGACAGGGTTTCTCTGTGTAGTTTTGCGCCTTTCCTGGAACTCGCTCTGTAGACCAGGCTGGCCTCTAACTCACAGAGATCCGCCTCTGCCTTCCTCTGCCTCCCGAGTGCTGGGATTAAAGGCATGTGCCACCACCACCCTGCTAATTTTTTCTGTTTTAATAGCTGCCTAGGTTTGGAGATTTTTGTGCTAACAGCCATAATGGATAGCCATCATACACACTTTGTGTGTGTGTGTGCCTGTGTCTAAGCAACTACATTTGTCTCCATAGAAGGAGCTGTACATACACACGTGTGTGTGTGTGTGTGTGTGTGTGTGTGTGTGTGTGTGTATGTGTGTGTGTGTATGTGTATGTATGTATCTATGTATCTGAGTATATATGTATGTGTGTGTGTGTGTGTTAGACACTTGCACATGTAGATTTCTATAGTCAGATTCCAAATTACTGTTGAATTATTTCATTGCTAGAGGAAAAGATCTTTAATAAAGTGGGCAATATAATTCAAAATTAACCATACTCTTATGACAGTAGAATTTGCACTTACCTTCCATGCATCTATATGTTTGTACCACTGAATTTAGAAGCTATAATATTTTCTGCTTCACATCACCTATCTCCTGAATGAGGTCATTCTTGTCAGTCACTGTTCTTTACGCTTTAGGTTCAGATATGCATATTGTAGTCTGAAAATTAAGTCTAAATATAGGCATCCCTCTGCTGTCCTGAAAAAATAATTATGACATCCCAGACTCCAAGGTCAGCCTGCACATCATCTCATTCACAGACTATATATTTGGGGTTTTCTTTTTCTTTTTGTATTTATTCAATTACTAGCCCCCAATTAAGAGGGGACAAGATATCATTGGATCATGTAGCAATCAAATATGGTTAAAAGTCATACGCTCTACTCTAGATCTTTAGTAGGTCAAAATTCTACCTTGGTTTAATACTTTGTAGATAACTCTATTTGGCTTGTGTTTAAATCTAATATGGGTAAAACTCATTCATGATTCACTCATTCTGACCCAGAGTTCTGTGAAAATATTAACATATGAAAGAAAACATGTGTTGTCCTTTCAAAAAGTACTCACAGGAAAGGCTCAAGACTGGGGGATTCCATTCTAAAAGAAAATAGGATGTCAGGAGTTGAGCAATCCCAGGCCCTAGTAAGGCAAATCCCATGTGACAATTAAACCTTCAGGGAACAAAGAAAAAACAATGGAAAACAAATGACTGCTGGGCCTGCTGCTTTGGTCTACAAGACCAGTGCAGTGAAGCTATGCTAACTGGAACTTACTGGCATATTCTTCTACAGTAAATGGGTAAAGATCCAAGGGCTTCTGGTATCTCTGTATCCATGAGTTTTGGCAGGCAGTCTCTGGTATTTTGAAAGAAAGGCAATAGAACACTGCTTTGCTTCTTGTTTTGAAAAATATGTTTTGGAGCACACTGCGGTGTCCTTGTCAGTCTTTTGTCTTGAGGAATAGGGCACACAGACATCAAAACAGTTGCATGACACCAACCTATGAAATCCCAGTCTGAAACTGCTTCTTCCCTACACTTCCTTCTGGAGTAGGTGATGAAATATGTTCTTCATAGTCATATAATCCTGTAAATATAAAATTGCCTACCACCCTCATAATGATATCACTATGATTTCCCTTTTTGTAATTGTTACAAAGGTATTCTTAGGATTTTCTGAATGTTTAAGATCTGCTTTGTATGGTGTTTCAGTCTTCAAGTCAGCTATATCTTTCATTTTTAAAGTAAGCAGTAAGTAGGACCAAACCCCACCAGAATATTCTTGTTAGACCAAATATACAAATTAATTTCTTGTGAGGACTTCATTTCATAAATCAACAAAATGTAAACATGTGGACATGGTTTGAAGCATCAATATATATCACTGGGGAGCGTGTGCAAGACCTATATTCAATTGTTGTACCATAAAAAATGAAAAAATCAATAAATTATTAAACAAAATTTAGCCTCTTTTTATTTTTAATTTAATTAGACCCTTAATTCAAACACTTTCTACTGAAGATTCCATTTAAATACAGTTTCAATCCATAAAATTTGGAGAAATTAAGCTACCTTGTATGTATAATCAGCTTTCAAATTAAGGTTTCTCCATCCTTTGTATTCAAGTCTGTTTAATTACTCTATTTCCAAAAAAATTCTGCGGTATACATACATATACATATACGTATATGTATATGGATACATATACATATGCATACATATACACATGCATCTGCATCATATACATACACACACACATATATATACATACATACATATATACATACATACATATATATATGAATGGGCAAACCACAGAAAGCTATATTTCAAATAATCCACTAAAGGAAACTCAAGATTTTTGTTCCAAGTATACATATGTACAGTCTCAACCTCTTTTTGTCCTACTAGTCATATTGCCCTATTTGTACCAATGTGGTCATAAGAATATAAATAAATACATGTTATATTTAAATATTTATCTTCTCAATTTGGTAAACACTGATTTTACCGAATTATTTAAAATGATTCATTAAATCATTAAAATGATTAAAAATAATTAAAATGACTCTGCCTTTGTTTAAGCATTATCTACCATCTCTGGTTGAAAAACATACTCTCATATAGTATGCATATAGAGTATATAAGCCCACAAAAGTTTTGGTTAATTTTTTCCTAGTTTAATTACTGATGGTTATCCTTAATCCCATTTCACTTGCCAAGACACCTAGTTTGAGTGAGGATTTGCCTATTCATTTAAGTTTTTAGTATTTATTCAATTTCCCATAACATAATCAATGGGGCAAACTGCTTACATAGAACTCTCATGTGGCATTATGGCTCTCTGTATAAAAACTATTAACTATTATTTCTGTGAATGCAGTTAAAGTATTCAAGCTTGAAGACAGACAGACAGACAGACAGGAAGGACAGAAGGAAGGAAGGAAGGAAGGAAGGAAGGAAGGAAGGAAGGAAGGAAGGAAGGAA
>CABHPP010000340.1:0-44789 GCA_902168425.1 Peromyscus attwateri | reverse complement strand
TGTAGATGTAACCAACTGTTTTATTAAATAAAAAACACAGAACCAATGCAAGGAAGAAAGCCAAGAGGTCAGAGCTAAGAGCTAAAACCTTACCCTTCCTCCTGCGGTGGTCCTACCTCTCCGAACCAGCCACACCTCCTGTGTTAAAGACCTTATATAGAGTTTCTGTTCTGCCTTCTCATTGGTTGTAAACCCAACCACATGACCGCCTCATCACGGCCTGTCTGTATAGACCTCCAGGTGTTCCATGGTTGGTATTGAGATTAAAGGCATGTGTATCCAATGCTGGCTGTATCCCTGAACACACAGAGACTTACCTAACTCTGCCTACCAAGTGCTGGGACTACAAACATACGCCACCACCGCCCTGCTTTCCTATGGCTTGCTAATAGCTCTGACCCCCAGGCAACTTTATTTATTAACATACAAATAACATTTTGGTACAAAAGAAAATATCACCATATTTCCCCTTTTCTATTTTAATAAAAAAAAGAAAAAGCTTATAACTAACATAAGAAAAACTATATACAAAAGTACAATAACTATATACAATATATACAAGTAATAAATACCTAAACAATATCTAGTCAATTTGTATTTAACAAATTCAGAGAAAATAATTCTATTATCTATCCTATTGTATCTAATTCACTTTCTATCCTAATTAATCTTCAACTATAACTAAATAATCTTCAACTCCTTCAGAGACCCAAGAAGGAAATAATATTAGCTAACAAAAATAAAAACAGGAAGTACATGCAAGCAACTTCCAAAAAATTGTGAGTTGACAGAAACAGCCAGCTGCCTGGACAGTCATCTGAGTTTTCTCGGCAGTGTTGGGGCATCATCTTCAGCCTATAGGCTTAACGTATCTGACAGACTCATTTGTGAAGATGTACACAAAGTCAACAATTCAACCTCACATTGGGTGAGAGCAGTCCATGTACCAGAAATACCTGAATTCCACTAGTGTCATGTCATGATTCAGGATTTTAAATTCTGGAAATTGTTGATGTTTTTTGAATTCATTCTTCTTGGCTATGTGTGTATGTGGCTTCATCTCAGCATCACGTTCTTCTTCACATCCTTCTATTAATTGCCATTCTACTATTGAGAGGCGTGAGTTTAGTTACTCTTCAAGAATAACTGTTTCAGCTGCTGTTCCATTGCACATCAGAAGCCATCGGCCCACTGCCTGTTCAGCTGCCTTTGAAGAAAAGGGCACTGTACCTTTTCCAGATTGCAAAGGCCACTTCAGGGATGGTGCCATATTGTCCTGGCCTCAGAAGATGCCTTTTGATAAAGCCAGAACCACACTTGTTTTGGCAAGAATCAGTAGTCCTTTGTTTCATGTCCTGTCTGTCCTGTTTGTCAGCAGTTGATTCGAAAATACTTTGTTGTCTGGTGGCTAACTTTTGCCACAATGAAAGTTAACTCCAGTTGCAGTTTTTTTTTTTCAATGCCCATATTTTCTCTGAAGTAGATTGGTACTGCAGGAGCCAACATGTCTCATAGTCATAACAAAAAAAGAAAAATTTTCTAAGTTATTAAAACATTTTAAATGCCATATTCTGTAGATCTCTGAAGGGTTTGAAGATGACCTGTCTATCTAAAATATATCTGCTCAATCTAGAAAACATACCTAATATGACTACAAGTTCTATTGTAATGTCTAACTACTAACTTTCATTTCTTTATATTCTAATAGTTGGTAATAATAACATTCAAGGATCAGAAAATTGTATTACATTGTTGAATGAACGGTATAAATACAGTTAGAAATATACATATAGCATTTTCTAACAATATCAATTTCAATATATATAATTTGTATACAATATAAAACAATCCAATCCAATGTAAAGTATTTAAAACCAGTAATTTTCTTTTTCTTTTTTCTTTTTTTTTTACACGAACCTTAAATCTAATCTCCTTTGCTTAGCCCTTTTCCTAACCCTTGACAACAACTTGTAACCAACCCCCCTAATCAATGAAAATTATCCCAGACCCATAACCCATTAAAAGAACAAAAAAACCACCCGCCCCACACCAACTCTTTGGGAACGTGGGCGTCGTATTCTTAAAATTGCTTCCTGCTGGGTATTGGTGAAGGTGTCTTTATCCTGAAAATAAAAATTTTAGGTTAATTGTCAAATTCTAGGAAAGGTAACTATATCCTTCGTTATCCAGTTTGTGTATAATGCCAAAGTTCAGGATTTATCTCAAATCCTTATTCAAGTAGTCTTTGTGACTGGATCATCTCAGCTAGCTCTCTCAAAATTGCTCTGAGCATTTTGTAGTTCAAAGCTGATCTGGAGATGATGTTTGTCAGCTTAGTGATGTTATTATTGTCCACGTGGAGTTGTTGTTGTTGTGGGGCCCCATCTTCTTCCTGGAGACTTCAGTTGATGTTAGGCCTGGCCATGAATTCCTGCAGAAAACTGATAAGAGACTTGAACACAAAGACATATATATGTAACTTATTGAAACCTTTTTTCTTTCTAGAATTAGCTAGTATTCTATATGACCATTCATATCTTAACAAAGTTGAAAATGTATATCTATCTATCTATCTATATATAAATCTTGTAAATTTTGATATAAAATTCATACTTTAAGAAAAGTTTAAAGAATCAGAATAGAATCAAAGAGTTGAGATTAGTAATAGAATAGTTCCTTAATTAATTTGGCTTTTCTCCTGCCCGATAGCAGAAGATGGCTCTTTTCTTCTGGCATGATGCAGGGATTTTGCATTTTCCTTTTAACAACATGCTTGAGTTTAAAGAAGGAGAGAGCCATTCTCCAACTCCAAAGTCAGCTTTAAATTTTAATTGAACTGGGACTATTAGAAGACCAATAGTGTTAAATCTTTAGAGAAAAGCAGAAACAAACATTTAGGAAGACATAAAATTTTTTAAATGATATACCCATACGCCATTTCACTCTGTTTCTTGGGATAGACGATTTGTCCCTTTTCTTTAGTTGTCCCATTTGTCCAATGTTCTTCAGATTCCTTAACCTTCATTCTCCTAAAAGACAAAAACAAAAACCTTTCCCCAAAGTTTTTTGGAGATGTTCCTTTTTGGCAAATTATTATCTGATTAAATGAAAAGGCATGTGTTACTGGTATAAGTTAGTTTAAATTGGATGTTCATGCTGGTTGATGAACTATCACCTCCTCTAATTAAGAGGTCTCTCTTGTTCAAATCGAACCTTTATCAATTTTGATGGTACCCACAGCTCTTCTTCTCCTATAGAAACATAAGCAAAACCTCGTCCCCAATGTAACACATATCCTGGTTTCCATTCTGAGGTCAGCACATCCTTAAAGTATATAGGCTGATTTAATTCTGTAGTTTTTTCTATTATCCAATGTCTCTCTGCAGATGTTGTTCCTTTCTCATTGGCATTGAGAAAATTTAAAGTTAATAGAGCATTATGTAATCTGTTTCTGTTTTTGTTACCCCTTTCTGTTTATTTAGCATATCTTTTTTTTTCAAACAATTAAACTTTATTTGAACCTTAAAAATTTGCAGAGTGGAACATTATTGTAAGATCTAATGGTAACAGAGTACAAATTCAGTACAGAGCAGGCGATCAAGCAAAATGCTATATAAAATATGACTTACAATCACCTTTCAAAAAAATTAGCTCTCTAACTGTTCATAGAAAAACAAATAAAAGCTAAGCAAACATAATGAGAACATAACAATTAGCATCTTTTCTAACAAGCTGCGTTGTTTAAATTCACATTAATGATGTTATTATGATCTTGAAGAGAATGTGATGTACTGTCAGGGGTGGAGAGAAACTTCCTCACAGCACAAAAATGAGTTCATCAGCTGAACAGAAAGCACCCACGAATCGCAAGGGACAGCAATTTTTCTCGTCTCTCCCAATTTTTTTATAGGCTTTTGGTTCCAACCTTCTATCTGCCATGTATATTCAAGTTACAAAAGAACAAAGGCCAGAGGCGGTCTGGACAGAAGCAGCACCATGCTTCTGTACTGGAAATGCTGGCCATCAGTTGGCAAAGGACTCCCTCTCCTGGATTAACTGGAAAAGGAGGCAGAAATCTAAGGGCTTCTCAGTTGGCCCGAGTTGGGGAGGGGTTCCCCAGTGATTCCATGTGCAAACGACAAGCTGCTGCCATCTGCTGGCCACTTCAGTTAAAGGCACAAAACCTGTAACCTCAGGCTAGGCTTTGCTTTTCAACCCACACTGGCTCTGAAAGCCAGTCCACTGAGTTCGTTTCTATCTGCCTAACTTCTGCCAAGATGATTTGAACCCATTTAAACGGCACTCTCATAGGAAAAGGGTAATTTTACAAACGTAATTTCTGAAAAATTGGACTATGTTATTCACAACCCCTAAAGTTAAGATTTTTTCTTTTACTTTTGAAACTGAGTGATTACAACATTTATACTATAATAGTAAAATAAACACTCTTTACTATTCCTTGTAAATATAGTTGTACATAAACAGTGGAGATTTAAAAAGAGTATCAGCTCATTTGCATTTCTATCTGAACAGTTAAGCAAAAGCTGGGACCTGCTGAAGAACGATTCAACAGTAGATTACATCTACGGCAAAACATCCAGTCACTATCCAGAGGAAGGCTCTTCTAGCATCTCCAGAGACAGTTAAAAATACCATGATCTCAATCAACTCTGTATGAAAGGGGACGGACAGGATTCTGCAAACCTACCCTTCCGGTGACTGCTGGCAACTGCTGCCATTCTGAGTCTTTCTTTTCTGTTTGGTCTGGAGAAGCTCACTGAGGCTGGGTCAGGACTACTATTTAACAGCGGAATTGGGACAGCACAGCAATGATGTCGCAGTAAGCTAAGAGCATGCCCGGCACGCCCTCATACTTTGAAAACACACTGAAGTTGTTTATATCATAGTATTAGTGGTAAGATGGGCTTTCTTATGAATGTTTGATTTTCTCAAATTTAAGTAGAACTACAATAGAAGACATTGGCAAGCCCATCACCAAATTAAGACATTGAAGCACTTTGCACAAACCTAGCTCTGGTTTACACTTGTGAACCACGTGGCAGCATACTGCCACTTCCCTCTACCTGTAATGCTATCGCCTCTTTTTTTTCTTTCTTACTTAACAGTAGGTAAACGTGACAATTTGCACAACTTTTCTTCCCCATGAAAACATATTACTCTATGAAAAAAAAATACTAAGTTAAGTCATCCACACAGCTTTAAAAGTCTTTAGTATCGACTCAAAACTTACAAAGTCTATGAAATTGTATGCAACACTCTAAAAATAACAGATGCCTAATGACTAAGAAATAGCAACTTTCACTGGCAGCTTCAGGGACTAAGAGTCATATACAATCACTATGAATTTTCCCACACAAACCAAATGGGCAAAGTGATACTAATTATTATTTGAAAAACAGCAACAGGCCTTATCTCTACTGCTTGTCTCTAACTTAATCCATTGCTGCTGGCTTCATCTTGCATCTAGAATGTTTTAATGAGTGACTATAACTGAGACAGGGATAATTAGGCAAACAAAGGCAGCTCTGGGCCATTCAGGCTCTCGGGGGTTTCCAAATCCAGAGCACTTGCAGACACCCAGAAGACTTCCCCGGACTCTCAAATATCATACATCTCCATTACGTAGGCTTTAGGCACCAAGCCAATGGCTCCCTTCATTTCTCCTACCCACCAGCCATATCTATTGTATTCCTTGCTAAGAATGTAAATCACATCACCATGCTTAAATGACAACTCATCAGAAAGAGCTCCAGTGCAGTCCCACAGGCCCTGGTAGAAATTAGCATAATCAGTGCTTCTATCTCCTGAGGGGTAATGTGCACTGTCCCGACTCCCCTTCCCTTGCTCGTCCATCTTCACTGAAGCAGTGTCCTCTTCCTCTTCTGGAAGTTCTTCATAAATTTCATCATCTATTGGTTGGTTCCTTGATGGGCTGCTGACTGGAATAGGATGATCGACGTCATCATATAATTCTCCTCTTTCGTCATCATCCTCTGGAATCACATCGGATCCCATGTCTTGTAATATAAATTTCAGCTGCTGGACCCATTCCTCAGCATCTTTGGGAGAAGCTGCTGTAAACTGATAGATACGTTTATCAGGAGCACAGGTTTCAAAACAGCAATCTTTCTTTCCATCCTTTCTGAGGGTGTTATTCATTCTGACATCGTAGCCCTCTATTGCAAATTCACCTTTCTGTTGTTTGTCTTTATCACTCCCATAATAATAGAACACTGTTTTGCTGAGAGCACACCACAGTTTCTGCCATTCAAACCCCAGGAAGCTGTGATCTTTTCTGCGTTTTTCCAGATAGCCGGCCTTTAGGACAAAAGGAAGGTCCTGGGCTGCAATTGGAGGAAACTGGTTTCCATCAGAGGGGCCATCATCATCTTTATCATAGCGTTCTGAGGCTAAGGAAATAGTGTCTGGAGGCCCAACAAAAGGAACATCATATTCATCCCCCTCCTCAGCATCACCTTTGTCTTGAAATTCCTGAAGATACATAGACTTTACATCTTTTATCTTCTTAATGAGAGAGTCTCTCTTTTCCTTTGCTTTCTTGGATAAATTGTCCCCTTTCAGTGTGTCTGCTACAAATGTTTCAACATCTACCAACAGGTTCCTAATTTCCTCAGGGAGCGGGGCGTGAGAGGAGGTGCTGCTGGGGTTGGGCATGGTTGTGGCTGGGACCTGGACTCACGCTAGCTGTCCGGGTGAGCACCGCGGGGCTACGAGCCGGGACACAGCTACGAGGCCGAGACTCACAACAAGGAAGTCACTGGCTCTCCAGCCAGCAGTCGCTGGATGCTTTTTAGCATATCTTTTAAAGTTCTGTTTGATCTTTCTATAACTGCTTGACCTGTAGGATTATGTGGTATACCTGCAACATGCTTTATATTGTAATAAGCAAAAAACTGTTTCATTTTAACAGAGACATATGATGGAGCATTGTCAGTTTTGATTTGTGCAGGTATACCCATAATGGCCATAACTTCTAGCAAATGAGTGATTACAGAATCAGCTTTTTCTGAACTCAAAGCAGTTGCCCATTGAAATCCTGAATAAATATTGATGGTGTGGTGTACATATTTCAATTTTCCAAATTCTGCAAAGTGAAACACATCCATCTGTCAGATTTCATTCCTCTGAGTACCCTTTGGGTTACATCCTGCTGGTAATGGTGTTTTATTGTAGAAGGAACAAGTAGGACATTTCTTTACTATTTCTTTGGCTTGTTGCCAGGTTATGGAAAAATCCTTTTTTAAACCTTTACTATTGACATGATGTTTTTATGAAATTCTGAGGCCTCCAGCACATTTCCTATCAATAATTTATCAATCTCATCATTGCCTTGTGCTAGAGGGCCTGGCAGACCAGTATGGGATCGAATGTGAGTTATATATAAAGGATGATTCCTTTTCCTGATTGTATCTTGTAACTGAATGGATAGTGAAGTTAATTCTGAAGCATCAGGGATAAATTCTGCAGTCTCAATATGTAATACTACTCTTTCAGCATACTGTGAGTCAGTTACTATGTTGAGAGGTTCTGAAAAATCCATTAACACTAACAGAATAGCATACAATTCTGATTTTTGAACTGAATTATAAAGACTTTGAACCACTCTACTTAAATTTTGGGATTTGTAACCTGCCTTTCTCTGTTTGTTGGCATCTGTATAAAATGTACGAACTCCAGATATGGGTTTTTCCCTTACAGTTCGAGGTAAGATCCAATCAGCTCTCTTTATAAGATCAATTCTATCACTTTTGGGATATTTGCTGTTAATTTCTCCCAAAAAATTACTGCAAGCCTTTTGCCAAGGTTCACTTTCTATCCATAATTTTTCAATGTCCTCCTTAGTTAAAGGTACGACAATTTCTGCTGGGTCTATTCCTGCTAACTGACGAAGTCTCAATTTTCCTTTCCAAATCAAGTCAGAGATTTTTTCCACATAAGTTTTTAATTTTTTATTTGGTTTATTTGGGGAAAATATCCATTCCAATATAATATCTTCCCTCTGCATTAATATTCCTGTGGGAGAATGCCTATAAGGTAAAATAACCAAAATGCAATCCAGCTTTGGACCAATACGATCTACGGCCCTTCATGTACTTTCTTTTCTACCAAGGCCAATTCTTTCTCAGCTTCAGGTGATAATTCTCTTGGACTATTTAAGTCCTTGTCACCTTCTAAGGTTTTGAACAAATTATTTAGTTCATCGTTTTTTACCCCAACAATAGTTCTTAGATGAGAAATGTTTCCCAATAATCTTTGAAAGTCATTAAGAGTCTGTAATCGATCTCTCCTAATTTGCACCTTTTAGGGTCTAATTTTTTGTAGCTCTATTTTATATCCTAAATAATTAATAGAATCTCCTCTTTGTATCTTTTCAGGAGCAATTTGTAATCCCCAGCAAGGCAAAATTTTCCTTACTTCTTCAAATTCTTTCTAAAATACCTGCATTTGAGTCAGCTAGTAAAATATCATCCATATAATGATAAATTATAGATTTAGGAAATTTTTTATGTACCACTTCCAATGGCTGTTGTACAAAATATTGGCACAGAATTGGGCTATTCAACATTCCCTGTGGGAGGACCCTCCATTGAAATCTTTTAACTGGTTGAGAATTGTTATAAGTAGGCACTGTGAGAGCAAATCTTTCTCTGTCTTTTTCTTGTAAGGGTATTGAAAAGAAACAGTCTTTTAAATCAATAACTATGAGAGGCCATCCTTTTGGTAACAGAGTAGGCAAAGGAATTCCAGATTGTAGAGAGCCCATTGGCTGAATTACTTTGTTAATTGCTCTAAGGTCTGTTACCATTCTCCATTTACCAGATTTCTTTTTAATAACAAATACAGGAGAATTCCAAGGGCTAGTTGATTCTTCAATATGGTGAGCATTTAACTGCTCTTCTACCAGCTCTTCTAAAGCCTGGAGTTTCTCTGTTGTTAAAGGCCATTGCTGAACCCATACAGGCTTGTCTGTTAACCATTTTAAAGGTAGAGCTGTTGGTGTCTTTGGGAGATCATCAGTTGTTGTGCCCTGTTCTTGTATAATATGGATGGCTGGTGACCACTCAGAATAATGCCTTCTAATATTTCTTTCAGAAACATGTGCTAGTTTATTATTTGTTTCTGAGACTGGAGGGATGTTAATCTGAGTATTCCATTGTTGTAACAAGTCTCGACCCCACAGGTTCATGGCTATGTTAGCCACATATGGTTTTAATTTTGCTCTCTGTCCTTCTGGACCTATACATTCCAGCCATCTTGCACTCTGTTTCACTCGAGATAATGTCCCAATTCCTAACAGTTGAACATTTACCTCCTGAAGAGGCCAAGTTGGATGCCAAAATTCTGGTGCAATTATGGTAATGTCCGCACCTGTGTCTACCAGACCAGACAACAAAACACCGTTTATTTTTATTGTTAGTTTTGGTCTTTGTTCATTAATAGAAGTTTGCCAAAAATTTTTCTTTATGTTTTTTCCTGAATTTCCTATTCTATCTGTTTTATCATCCCGACCAACATGATTTATTCCAATACGCATTTGGTTATTTAGTTGCTTTGAGTAGGGGTTTCCTCTACAATTGCTGGAAAGGTTTGAACTGGATTTACTGTGGGGGCCTGCCTGAGGCCCCTCTGGGAGTTTCCCGAAGCCCGAGGCAAAAGATTACCCTGTCTGTCCCTTGTTGATCTACATTCATTTGTCCAGTGTTTTCCCTTACCACACCTTCTGCATACTCCAGAAGGAAGGGGCATTCTGTTGCCAGTGTTCTTTGAAGAAACATTATTTCTAGGAATGACCTGTTTACAGTCCCTTTTTAAATATCCTTGCTTTCCACATCCAAAACATCTAACATTTCTCAAACCCTTTGACCTTGCTTCTCCTACCCACATATCATCCTGGTCATGAGCCTCAACATTAACCGTATCTCTAATCCAATCTTCCAAAGGTGCAGATCTTGCCTTTAATGGCCTGATTATTCTTTTGCATGCTGCATTTGCATTCTCAAAGGCCAAAGATTCAATTATCTGACTAGCCTCTGAATTTGGAACCATTCTCTGTACTGCTGAAGTCAATCTTTGCAGGAAATCTGTGAAAGATTCTTTTGGGCCCTGTATAACCTTTGTGAATGACTCAGTTTTTTTTCCTGGTTCCTCGGCTCTGTCGCATGCATTTAAGGCTGCCGTTCGACGTAGAATTAGGGTTTGGACATCATATACACATTGTGTTTATACTGAAGCATATTGGCCTTCTCCAATAAGCTGATCCTGGCAGACTTGTATTCCTTTATCCCTCCATTGTTTTTCTATATTTTTAGCCTCATCTTTAAACCACATTTTAAACTGGAGATTTTGTCCGGGTTCAAGAAAGAGCCTGTGCCAGTTTCCGCCAGTCCTGTGGTAGAATCCTATTACAAGTTGACCAGGTGTTTAACATTTGTTTTACATATGGAGAATGCATGCCATAAGATTCTATTGCCTCCTTAAATCTTCGTAAGTCTAACATTTCAATTGGCAGCCAAGTATTTTGTACATCCTCTTCACCAGGTAGCTGCTGTATGGCTACCGGATAAATTAAGGGTGATTGTGTGAAAACAGGTTTTCTTTCTGTAACCTTATGATCCAATTTTGAACCAACTCCACTGTTAATTTCTTCTGTTTGAATTTGAATTTCTCTATAATTCATTTTTACAGGTTTAACAGGTTTTTCTAAGACTGTTATCCTGACACTTAAATTGACTATCTTTTTAAATAGTACAATGAGGATAAGAAAAGTAATAAACGGAATAATTCGATCAATATTAATCTTCTCATATAGTTGTTCCTTTGTCAGAGTGCCTAAAATGTCAAACAAAGCCCAATTTTCTTCCAATGTACACATAAAGCCCATTTTTTAATGTAGAAAAAAATTCTCTTTTAAATAGATATGTTAATTGACTTACCAAGTCTTCGTAGAACAGTAGAAATCCGAGGAAATTTCAAAACAGCCACCTGGTGTTCGAGGTGTGAATTGAGAGAGAGAGAGAGAGAGAGAGAGAGAGAGAGAGAGAGAGAGAGAGCAAAAAAGCAAAAAAGCGTAGCCGCTTGAGCCAAGTCAAACCTTGGCTTTACAGGCAGGGACCTTGTTCAGCAGGGCAGGCCTGAGTTGTTTTTAGCACTAGCTTTAAGCAAGTCGCAACAGCTGCGGGTCAGTCAGACCTGGGCCCGAGCTAGGGAGCCGGGCCACCCAGACTGGAAACCGGACCTGCAGCCAAGCCAAGCGAAGCGGTTTTTAATACATTCTTGTCACGTTGGGTGCCAAATGTAGATGTAACCAACTGTTTTATTAAATAAAAAACACAGAACCAATGCAAGGAAGAAAGCCAAGAGGTCAGAGCTAAGAGCTAAAACCTTACCCTTCCTCCTGCGGTGGTCCTACCTCTCCGAACCAGCCACACCTCCTGTGTTAAAGACCTTATATAGAGTTTCTGTTCTGCCTTCTCATTGGTTGTAAACCCAACCACATGACCGCCTCATCACGGCCTGTCTGTATAGACCTCCAGGTGTTCCATGGTTGGTATTGAGATTAAAGGCATGTGTATCCAATGCTGGCTGTATCCCTGAACACACAGAGACTTACCTAACTCTGCCTACCAAGTGCTGGGACTACAAACATACGCCACCACCGCCCTGCTTTCCTATGGCTTGCTAATAGCTCTGACCCCCAGGCAACTTTATTTATTAACATACAAATAACATTTTGGTACAAAAGAAAATATCACCATAAGGATGCACTTCCCTTCATGATTGATGATCCCCTCTAGGTTTCTGGCTACCATGGAAATGTTTGTGGGGAGATCTAACTTAAGAGATGAGATACTCAGAGCATACTAGTGGTCTCAGACGGGAAGAAGGGGACACAATCCTCATAAGACAAAGAAGAAAGCATATTGTTTCCTGGACATAAGTTCTTGTTAACTGAATCAGGAATGACACTCTGAGGTGTTCTTTCCCTGGCTGTGCCTGGGAGCTTTGCCAATCGAATAGAAACTCAAAGAGGACAGAGATCCAGGTACAGTGGACCCACTTGGATCCACCTGCTTCTGGAAGCCTGGGCTCCTACCTCATCTGGGACACAGTGAAGTGATGCTGCAGCTTTACTGCCAAGTCCCTTTGCCGGGTGAGCAGCTTCTTCTGCTTCAGTAGGGACTGAAGATTTTCCTCGGGCCTTTGATGTTCCTGTTCATTAGAAGATTGTGGGGTTTTTTTCTTTTTTTATTTTACAATATAATTCAACTTCACATATCAGCCATAGATTCCCCCGTTCTCCCCCTCCCACCCCGCCCCCCCACCCCCATTTCCATCTCCTCCAGGGCAAAGACTCCCCCGAGGATTGAGATCAACCTGGTGGACTCAGTCCAGGCAAGTCTAGTCCCCTCCTCCCAGGCTGAGCCAAGCGTCTCTGCTAAGCCCCAGGTTTCAAACAGCAGGGAGTGAAGATTTTCCTGAGCACAGGGATGTGGAGAAGATTGTGTACTTTTACTCTGTTTTGATAATTTTCATTTTTATTTTTAATTTTTATGTGCAGGTGTTTTGCCTGCCTCTGTGTCGGATTAACACATGGGAGAAGAACTCAGTGGACAGATAAGTCAATGTAGTGCTTGCCTTATAAACCTGTACACTGACAGGTGAAACCCAGGGTTCCTTGACCAGTAGTCTAAGCTCTCCTAGCAAGTTCCCAAGTCTGTACATTGAAGGCTTAGTTCCCCAGCACAGGACCACTGGATGGCAGTGGGCCAGCCCTTTGCTCTCACTCAGTGCTTCTCAGTGTCTCCAAGGAGGGGAGCTTCCTCCTAAAGATGGTCTCTAAACCACAGGTTGCCTCAATTTAGGCCCAAAGGAGTGAGCTCAGAAAACAAAAAAAAATCTCTAAAGTCAGGAGTCTACATTAACCTTTCCTCTAAGTAAGATGATTGTGTCAGGAATTTCTTTGAGTAACAGAAGGTTGACTAACTCACAGCCAAATGATTGCATGTATTATTCCATGCTTAACAATATTCCATGGACCATATTGTATGTTTTCACTAATCAAGGATGGGCATCTGAATAGTTTCTGGCTGGGGGTCTTCTGATGAGTCCTGCTATAACCCTGTTGTCCCATATTCTCTATGGACACCTACTTTACATTCTGGAATCAATGGACCACTGGAGTCTGCATTCAACATTCTGAATAATTTTACATAGCTTCTCACAGGGCTGCACCATCTTACACTGCTAGCAATGTCTGATAGGTCTCATTTCTCCCAACCCTGCATCAGGCTGATTTTCACTCAGTATGAAGAAGTTTGGAAGAGGCAGGCGGGAGCGGAGCGGCACGCCGCAGAGGCAGGCGGGAGCGGAGCGGCTGGCGGCGGCTGAAGCGCAGTTGTAATAAAGACCAGAAACTGAGCTATTACCCGCCGAAGAGTTAGTGAAAACAAGATCTTAATCAAGAGCTTGGAACAGGGACGCCTTTAATCCCAACACCCAGAGAAGGAGCCATCTCTGTGAGACGGAACCAGAACGGATCTGAACACTCTGCCTGAGGCCAACCCAGGGCCCAGCTGCTGATCCTGCGAAACCCAACAACTTGGAGGTGCTGGTGAGACTACCCTGCTCAGCTGAAATCCATCCCGCTCAGCTGAAATCCATCCGGGAAAGGATCCAGAATCCTACAGTCTGAAGTCTGAGGAAACAAGATCAGCTGAGGAATCAACGAAAGAGCAAAACGTAACCTGAGAACACGGAAGAAGGCACCACCCAACTACCGAACCAGACCACCAGAATCGTAAGTATACACTTCACTGACTGAGAACAGGGGCGGTCATCTTGCTCTGGGAACCAGATATTTAGTTTCTCATTTCCTGGGGCTTGAAGTTTCTCATTTCCGAGGCTTGGAGGAGTAAGCCTGAAGGGTTAGGGTCTTACACCATCTGCACTGAGCAGAGAAAAAGATGAGTAGACGCCAGCGGAAAAATACAGGCAACAACATAAAGACCTATATGACAACACCAGAACCTACCGACCCTACAATTGCAAGTCCTGAACATACCAAGGCAGAAGAAACAGAAGAAATCAATCCTAAAAATGACTTTAAGAAGATGATAGAGGCCCTTAAAGAGGAAATAAAAAATACCCTTAAAGAGGAAATAAAAAATTTCCTTAAAGAGGAAATGAAAATCTCCATTAAAGAGGAAATAAAAATCTCCCCCGTGCAGGGCGAGAGTGGAATCAGTGGTAGAGGGGTTTCTCTGAAGGAGCTGTGGAAGGGCTGTTGTGGGTGTTGACTATAAGCTCTAAACTTTAGAAATGATGTACATACTTTCTGTCTAGTTAAGAGAATCTTTCTAATAGAGATAGTGATAATAATTAAGAGTAAGAAGTAGAAAAAGATGAAAATAAGATATATGAGTTTGTAAAAATTCTGTCTTGTTAGATCTGTGTTAAGAAATCTTTAGGTGTTTACTAAATTAAATATATGCTAATGGTAGCCCTATATAAGTTTGTAAAATAGATCCATAGAGTTCCTTTAAAAATATAAGCTTGCAAAAAGAATCTAAGGTAGTCCTAAAACATACAGTAATAAGCTTATAAGAGGTAAAGATACTAGTTGTAAATGTAAGTTTAAATAAGATTTAAGAAGATGGAATGAATATAAGAAGTATATAAGAAGTAATAAGAAATATATCTGCTAAAGTAGTTCCCCACAGCTGAGATCTGTGGAAAATCAATGCAATACAGATGGAAATGGGGGGTGGACTGGGGGGAGGGGAGCAGGGCGGGAGGGGGGAGAACGGGGGAATCTATGGCTGATGTGTAAAGTTGAATTATGTTGTAAAATAAAATAAAATAAATTAAAAAAAGACAAAAAAAAGAAAAAAAAATCTCCCTTAAAGAGGAAATGAAAAACTCCATTAAAGAAGAAATGAAAAACCTCCTTAAAGAGGAAATAAAAAACTCCCTTAAAGAAATGGAAGAAAAAACAAACAAAAAATTGGAAGAAATCAAAGAAAGCCAAGAAAAAATAATTAAACAGATGAAAGAAACAATTCAAGATCTGAAAAGAGAAATTGAGACAACAAAGAAAACACAAGCTGAGGGAATGCAGGAAATAGAAATCCTGACTAAATGAACAGGAACTACAGAAACAAGCATAACCAACCGAATACAAGAGACGGAACAGAGAATCTCTGACACTGAAGACACAATAGTGAAAATAGATTCGTCAGTCAAAGAAAACACTAAAGACAAAAAAGTCGTAACACAAAACGTCCAAGAAATTTGGGACACCATGAAAAGACCAAACCTAAGAATAATAGGGATAGAAGAAGGAGAAGAATACCAACTCAAAGGCACAGAAAATATATTCAACAAAATCATAGAAGAAAACTTTCCTAACCTAAAGAAAGAAATACCTATGAAGATACAAGAAGCTTACAGAACACCAAATAGGCTGGATCCAAAAAGAAAGTCCTCTCGCCACATAATAATCAAAACATTAAACATACAGATCAAAGAAAAAATATTAAGAGCTGCAAAGGAGAAAGACCAAGTAACATATAAAGGCAAACCCATCAGAATAACACCAGATTTCTCAATAGAGACTATGAAAGTTAGAAGGTCCTGGACAAATATTATGCAGACACTAAGAGACCACGGATGCCAACCCAGACTATTATACCCAGCAAAACTCTCAATCACCATAGGCGGAGTAAACAAAATATTCCATGATAAAACCAGATTTAATCAATACCTATCCACAAACCCAGCCCTACAGAAAGCACTAGAAGGAAAATTCCAACCCAAAGAAACTAAACTCACCCATGAAAACTCAGGAAATAGATAAACCCACACCAACAAACACCAAAGAAGGACAACATAACACGACCACAAAAAATAACAGGAAATAACAATCACTGGTCATTAATATCCATCAATATCAATGGTCTCAACTCACCTATAAAAAGACACAGACTAACAGAATGGATAAGAAAACAGGATCCATCCATCTGCTGCATACAAGAAACACACCTTAACCTCAAAGACAGACACTACCTCAGAGTAAAGGGCTGGGAAAAGGCTTTCCAAGCAAATGGACCTAAGAAACAAGCTGGTGTAGCAATCCTAATATCTAATAAAATAGACTTCAAACTAAAATCAATCAAAAGAGATCAGGATGGACATTACATATTTATCACAGGAAAAATCCACCAAGATGAAGTCTCAATTCTGAACATTTATGCCCCAAATACAAAGGCACCCACATTCATAAAAGAAACACTACTAAAGCTTAAAACACACATCAAACCCCACACATTAGTAGTGGGAGATTTCAACACACCACTCTCACCAAAAGACAGATCTACCAGACTGAAACTTAACAAAGAAATAAAAGACCTAACAGATGTTATGTCTCAAATGGACTTAATAGATATCTACAGAACATTCCACCCTAACACAAAAGAATATACCTTCTTCTCAGCACCCCATGGAACCTTCTCAAAAATTGACCACATGCTTGGTCACAAAACAAATCTCAACAGATACAAAAAAATTGGAATAACCTCCTGTATCTTATCGGACCACCATGCTCTAAAGTTAGACTTCAACAACAACAAAAATTATAGAAAACCTACAAACTCATGGAAACTGAATAATACCCACCTGAAACATCAATGGGTCAAGGAAGAAATAAAGAAAGAAATTAAAGATTTCCTAGAATTCAATGAAAATGAAAGAACAACATACCCAAACCTATGGGACACTATGAAAGCAGTGCTAAGAGGAAAATTCATAGCCCTAAATGCACACATAAAGAAGATGGAGCAATCCCATATCAATGAATTAACAGCACAACTGAAAGCTCTAGAACAAAAAGAAACAAACTCACCCAGGAGAAACAGACGCCAGGAAATAATCAAACTGAGGGCTGAAATCAACGAAATAGAAAACAAGAGAACAATACAAAAAATCAATGAAACAAAGAGTTGGTTCTTTGAAAAAATCAACAAGATAGACAAACCTCTAGCCAAATTAACCAAAAAGCAAAGAGAGAACATCCAAATCAACAAAATCAGAAATGAAAAGGGAGACATAACAACAGACAATGAGGAAATCCAGAGAATCATCAGATCATACTTCAAAAACTTGTACTCGACAAAAATGGAAAATCTGGAAGAAATGGACAATTTTCTGGATAAATACCACATACCAAAATTAAATCAAGACCAGATAAACCACCTAAATAGACCAATAACCCCTAAAGAAATAGAAACAGTCATCAAAAGTCTCCCAACCAAAAAAAGCCCAGGACCAGACGGTTTCAGTGCAGAATTCTACCGGACTTTCAAAGAAGAACTAATACCTATACTCTTCAAATTATTCCACACAATAGAAACAGAAGGAACACTACCAAACTCTTTTTATGAGGCTACAATTACCCTGTTACCCAAACCACAAAAAGATGCAACAAAGAAAGAGAATTACAGACCAATCTCCCTCATGAATATTGATGCAAAAATACTCAACAAAATATTGGCAAACCGAATCCAAGAATACATCAAAAAAATTATCCATCACGACCAAGTAGGATTCATCCCAGGGATGCAAGGATGGTTCAACATACAAAAATCTGTCAATGTAATACACCATATAAACAATCTGAAAGAAAAAAACCACATGATCATCTCATTAGATGCTGAAAAAGCCTTTGACAAAATCCAACACCCCTTCATGATAAAAGTCTTAGAGAGATCAGGAATACAAGGAACAATCCTAAACATAATAAAGGCAATTTACAGCAAGCCAACAGCCAACATCAAATTAAACGGAGAGAAACTCAAAGCGATACCACTAAATTCAGGAACAAGACAAGGCTGTCCACTCTCCCCATATTTATTCAATATAGTACTAGAAGTTCTAGCTAGAGCAATAAGACAACAAAAGGAGATCAAAGGGATACAAATTGGAAAGGAAGAAGTCAAACTTTCACTATTTGCAGATGATATGATAGTATACATAAGTGACCCCAAAAATTCAACCAGGGAACTCCTACAGCTGATAAATTCCTTCAGTAAAGTATCAGGATACAAGATCAACTCAAAAAAATCAGTAGCCCTCCTATACACAAATGATAAAAGGGCTGAGAAAGAAGTCAGAGAAACATCACCATTTACAATAGCCACAAATAATATAAAATACCTTGGGATAACACTAACTAAACAAGTGAAGGACCTTTTTGATAAGAACTTTAAATCTCTAAAGAAAGAAATTGAAGAGGATATCAGGAAATGGAAGGACATCCCATGCTCATGGATAGGTAGGATTAACATAGTAAAAATGGCAATCCTACCAAAAGCAATCTACAGATTCAATGCAATCCCCATCAAAATCCCGACACAATTCTTCACAGACTTGGAAAGAAAAATACTCAACTTCATATGGAAAAACAAAAGACCCAGGATAGCTAAAAAAATCCTATATGATAAGGCAACCTCTGGAGGCATCACCACCCCTGACCTCAAGCTCTACTATAGAGCTATAGTAATAAAAACAGCTTGGTACTGGTATAAAAACCGACCTACGGACCAATGGAATCGAATTGAAGACCCTGACATTAATCCATGCACATACGAACACCTGATTTTTGACAAAGAAGCCAAAACTATACAATGGAAAAAAGAAAGCCTCTTCAACAAATGGTGCTGGCATAACTGGATGTCAATATGTAAAAGATTACAAATAGATCCATATCTGTCACCACGCACAAAACTCAAATCCAAGTGGATCAAAGACCTCAACATAAATCCAGTTACACTAAACTTAATAGAAGAGAAAGTAGGAAGTACTCTTGAACGCATTGGCACAGGAGACCACTTCCTAAATAAAACACCAACAGCACAAACACTGAGCACAACAATTAATAAATGGGACCTCACGAAATTGAGAAGCTTTTGCAAGGCGAAAGACACAGTCAATAAGACAAAAAGACAGCCAACAGAATGGGAAAAGATCTTCACCAACCCCACATCTGACAGAGGACTAATCTCCACAGTATATAAAGAACTCAAGAAACTAGACAACAAAATACTAAACAATCCAATTAAAAAATGGGCTAAAGAGCTAAACAGAGAATTCACAAAACAAGAATTACAAATGGCTGAAAGACATCTAAAGAAATGCTCAACATCCTTAATCATCAGAGAAATGCAAATCAAAATGACTCTGAGATACCACCTTACACCTGTCAGAATGGCTACAATCAAAAACACCAATGACAGGCAATGTTGGAGAGGATGTGGAGCAAAGGGAACACTCCTCCACTGTTGGTGGGAATGCGAGCTTGTACAACCACTGTGGAAATCAGTATGGCGGTTTCTCAGAAAACTAGGAATTGAACTACCTCAAGACCCAGCAATACCACTCTTGGGCATATACCCAAAGGATGCTGATTCATACCACAAAGATACATGCTCAGCTATGTTCATAGCAGCACTATTTGTAATAGCCAGAACCTGGAAACAACCTAGATGCCCGTCAACTGAAGAATGGATTAAAAAAATGTGGTACATATACACAATGGAGTACTACTCAGCAGAAAAAAATAATGAAAACATGAAATTTGCAGGCAAATGGATGGAACTAGAAAATATCATCCTGAGTGAGGTAACCCAATCCCAGAAAGACAATCATGGTATGTACTCACTCATAAGTGGATTCTAGATATAAAATAAAGAACAATCAGACTAATTAAACAAAAATGGATGGACTAATAGGTAAACTGTGGGACTCACTGTCACACCGCAGCTTCCAGAATGTGTTTCTTCGCATTTTTTTGTTTGTTTGTTTGTTTGGTTTTTGGTTTTTCTTTTAAATTTTGTTTTGTTTTGGGGGGAGGGGGGATGGTCACATTGGGACAGGGAGATAAGTAGGATTGGAATGTATGATGTGAAATCCACAAAGAATCAATAAAAGTAAAAAAAAAAAGAAGTTTGGAATAAAAACAGATTTTGAGTGCTGCAGACACAACATGGAGTGGGTGCTTTAGAGTATGGTGAGTCTAAGGGGTGCACTGAGACAGCCTCTCCTCACACCTCAGCATAGCTGTGGGACTTCTGCTAGGCTGAGATGCAGCCACAAGCACCTCTGCAGTTCAGAATTTCTCAGACAATAAAATCCAGAACAAGCTCCAAGGACAAGGTTAGCTGAACCAAGGTTAGGCAAAGGTGAAAGGAAAATGGTGGCAGGTGATGAGGAGAAGAACAAAACAGGATGCAGGGAAGTCATCAGTGGTCAGCCACCATTCACCCAGAGCAGAGAAGGACACAAACCCTCAGGCAGCCTTGCCTGCCTCTCAGTAGCCTCTTTCTCACCTTCATCGACCCCATTACTTTGTTTTTCTCCAAAGGACTTCTTTGCAGATAAATAATTCTGCCTCTACAAATACCTGAAAAACTTTTAGCTTGCATCAATTTTTTGTCTTTTGTTGTCGTTAACTGTGTAGACATACAGAATGATTGGTCTCTCCATCTTTTCTTTGACTGATGCAAAGTGGTACTAACCAGATTAGGCACAGTACTTTCTCATTGAAGTCTCTCTCCATCATTCTTAAAGATGTTCCATTGTTCCATGAGTGAGTGCACATATACATAGAGGCTCAAACACATATTCTCATACCCCAAAGAAACATATAAGACAACACACACACACACACACACACACACACACACACACACACACACTCGCACTCACACCTTTCTGGAACCCAGAAAGGCAAGGGAGAATACTCAAATCTTGCAACACCTTTTGTACTACAGGGAGAGGTAGTGTTTCCTCCCCGCTATCTACAAGCCTCTTAGACTCAGCCGGGCTCTTCTCCCTGGCCTGAACTTGTTTCCCCTCCTAGGGAAGTTTTTATCGCCAGACTCACTGATTGTACAGATAAATAACAACCTCTGCACAAATGACTTTGATGACACAAGACCAAGTGTGAATTGAAGAGAGCTGGACATGAAGCCTTCCGACAGATCCAGGATGACCCTTCATAGTCTCCTCACTAAACCTACCCAGTTTCTGACACAGAAGACATTGATAATAATTGACAATGGAAGTCACCCAACAACTTTTGACCAGATTACAGTGCATATTATATGAAAACAGCCCAAGGTCAGTCAGTAGGAGGCTACTTAGGTCACCCACAGCACTTTCCTGAAATACAGCACTCTATACAACTATGAGGAGGAATCTTTCCTAAGAACACACCCATATACATGTTAGAGTGAGCATCAAAATATCAGGTTCCATGTGTGAAGCCAGTGAGACAAACCAGACATTTCCTGGGAAGTTACTTCTATGCCATGAAAGAAAAGAAGTCTACTTATTAATTTTAAAATAGATCCATTGTTTGATTTTTGTAGGGGACGTTGCTCCTTCCATGCTGTTTCTGACTCTGATCTCATATGACTCCTGCCAAGGAAATGAGACCCAGACCCTTGACCTCACTCACTCAGATCACTGTGCTACTCCCTAAGTGGCTCCCATCATAACACCGCTCCTTCCATACTGACATGTAGGTGAGTGATGTATGTGATTTACCCGTTTCCCTCAATGGACTGCAGCTTCTAGCAGAGCAGTAGGGTTTCCTTGCCAGTCATGCAGTGCCTTCCAAGAGGCTAACTCCCCAGAAAGACTTGTGAATGATCACAGAAATGAACTATTGGATGGGATGGGTCAGGTGGATAAGTGAGTAGATGGTTACATGGGTGTGTGTATATGTATGTGTATGGTTAGACAGGTGGGCAGCTTGCCCCTGCTGCTTCAACCTACCTGCTGCTGCTTTGTCCAGAGGTCATAGATCTTCTCATGGGCCTCCTCACAGAGCCTCCTTGCCTCCTCACAGGACTCTTGTAGTAAAATCTGCTCCCCCTGCAGCTTTCAGTTGTCCTCTTTCAACATGCTCACTTTTCCCTTCATCTGAGTCCGTTCACTCAGGAGCTGACTGTAGAGGGTGCTGAAATATCACCAAAAATGATGAGCTCCACCTCCATCTCCCACTCCTGCCTCCTAATACCATGATTACTGCAAGATCCATTGTCCCCATTCCCAACAGCCCTGGGCAGGATCCCATATTAGCCATGCCAGCATCACTCAGGTGCAGGCTAAAGCCAGAGAATAGCCAAATTGCAGAAAGATTCAAACTACTTCTGAATACCCTGACAGCAAAAGGGATCCATGTACCTATGAAAACTGGATCCCCCACCTCCTTCACACACACCCTGGTATTTAACTGTTCACGGTATTGGGGAGACATGAGCAGGTAGAGGGAAGCCATGCTCTGAGGGGGACAGAAGACCCAATGGGAATACATTCCATCCATGTTACCCATAGAAACAAGCTCTGTAAGCTCCTGCCAGAGTCACAGAAAACATTGATGGTGCAAACCATGTTTTCTCTCTAGAAGCTCCAGAAGTTGACAGGAAAGTGTTTGCAGGGGCTCTCAGACTCTTCACTCTTAGGAGAAATCAGTTTAGGAGGTACAAATCCAAGAGTTATCAGGCAGGCTGCTTGCTAAGAGGTAAACAGGCTCGAACCACAGCCCTCACATTGGTTCAAAGGTGTAGAAAAAAAAGGCTGCTGTGGGATGTCCTTCTGTATGCTGCGAATATGTATTGCTCCAATTGGTTAATATATAATATAAGCTGTTTTGGCCTATGGCAAGGCAGGATGGAGCCAGGTAGAAAAATCCAAGAGAGACAGAGAAGAAAGGCAGAGGTGGAAGAGATGCCAGCTGCCACTCATGGAGCCACATGCCAGCAGCCTGACAATGAAGCAGCCATGTGGCAAAACATAGATTAATACAAATGTGTTAATTTAAGGTGATAGAGCTAACTAGCAAGAAACTTAAGCCATTAGCCATACAGTTTGCAAATAATATAAGCCTCTGTGTGTTTATTTGGGACCATTTGAGTGCAGGAGGCATGTGGGACAGAGTCCTTATGAGAGCTGAGTCAGGCAGGACTGGAGAAACTTCAGACTACCAGAAGCAGTCCTTACCAATTTCTCAGGTCCCATCTAAATTAGGCACTCACCGGTAGGAGTTGGTCTTCTCACTCAGCTCCTTGCACTTGTACGAAGCCTCGTAAATCTCCTTGGGGAATTTCTTCACATCTGACATCTCCTTCTTATGCTGTGTTTTCAGCATCTTAAGCTCAGAATTCAGCCTGTAGTAGGGCATGGCCCCAGGAGACAAGAACCACATGAGCACAGGCCTCAGGGACCACATGAATTAAGGTTCTGTTTTGTACTACCCTAGCCCACTGGATGTCACACCCTGAATTCTATGTACTGGACCTCCTGATGTGCATTAGACTTGCCTCACTGCCCCAGGCCAGGAAGACTGGGTGTCAATAGGGAAGGAGACAGGACTACATGAGCTTCCTCAGTAGGCCTGGAGGGGTAGACTGGCTCTCTAAGAAGGCCTGAGGATTCTGTGCCACAGATCCAGATCTATCTGAAATCTGCGATGATGTTCCCACTGTCTTGAGAACAGAGATTCTTTCTCTTTACAAGGATACCCAGAACTCATAATCAGTATTGCCATGGAGGAGGCACTAAATCAGGATGGCTTTATAAACTCCCAAGGGGATTCCAATCAGGGACCATGGTGAGCACAAAGGCTGAGAGCAGTGATGCTCAATGTGGGGCTCCCTGACCTCAGCACTTACATCACCTGAAATACTTTGAGACATGTGAATATTCAGGCCTACTATGAATCTCTGACTCACTCAATATGGAAGGACACACACACACACACACACACACACACACACACACACTGTAAGGGAGCCTCTCAGAGACAGGACAGAACACACTCAGACATCCAATCTTCACCACGAAGAGATTTATTCCCCACAGGGCAAGCATGGCACTGAGAGCCTGCCTCTGGATCAGGCAAAGGCAGACAGCAAGAAGCAGGCTTTTTTAACAGTGGGTTTTTAAGTAGAAAAGGTTAAGTCTGTGCTAGGGTGAGTTGTTGAGATCTGATTGGACAAGTTAGCCAGTGTTGCCAAGTAATGAATTTTGATGGTTGGACTTTGGTGTTTAGTTTCAAGAATGAGTCAGTGTCCACTAAAGGGAATGGACTCTGGGGACTAAATTTAGGAATGTAATCTAATGGTTTATCAAGGGAGAGGGAAGTGAAAAGGGCAAAACCTGCCACTGCCATATTTGCAATGTTTGGGCCCCTTAGAGAGCACTTCACACACATAAACCCACACACTGTTAGGATGTCAAAGAAATGCAGGTAGGGAGCATTGCCTCATAGTATAAGGAACAAGACCAGAGAGGAGCAGGGATGAACTCCAGGTCTTCCAGACACACAGATGCTCCCAGAGCAACAAGCAAAAGTAAATATCTAGTCATATAAAAACACTAAACTCAGAGCACCAAGCATCTCCTAAAAGCCAATGCCTGTCAAGGCCTCTTGAAATGCATGTTGTGATCTTACACCCTGCTGCCCTTCTCTGTAGATTGTGATTCAGGCCACAAGCTCTGGTTTTCATTTGGAGGAATCAGAACAGCCTATGTCCTATCTCACTCATACAGGCTTCAGTTCTGCCTCTCAGATGCACTCAGGACACAGTAGGGTCAAGATAGTCACCAGAGAAAAGGGCATCATGAATACCTGTTGTTCAACTCATTGTTGTTATAAAGGGCCAGGAATTCAAGCAGTTCATTCCTCTCATTGGTCATCATCTGTAGCTGAAGGGTCAATTTATCCACCTGTTTCAGCTGTTGCTCCTGCTCAGTGAGGAAGAAGGGTGTGGATGATGCCTTCCTAGTAGTCCCTGTAGGTACATAAACACAAGTGAATTTGTACAGATGAATGGCATAGGGCCAAGAGAGATCATGTGGAGTCCCAAGAGGAGGCCTGAGGAAGAGGAAATGCATGGAACCCAGTGAAGCCCCAAAAATGAGAGCAGCTATCTTTAAACTGGGGTCCCATAAGTCATGTGTCTGTCTCCAATCTCTAAGGCTAGATATATGCCTCATGCCCTACTGCAGCCCCACTGTCCCTGAAAGGCATAAGGGAGGCCAGCCATGTTGGTTTGGAATTGTCAGCAGATACCTGATATGATGCAAGAAAGCCCTGGATTGCCTGGTGCTTTGCACTTCCCAGCCCTGATAACTTGTGTGCAGGACTAAAAGCAACTGAATGTCTCAGATCTGGGTACATGAATGGAAAGTTTTACTGTCTGGTATTTATATCAGATATCCATGAAACCTACAGAAATCCACTGAGAATAAAGTGCAGCCACATCCTACCCTGATAACACCTTAGTGGTTCTGGGCCTCCTTTGGCATTCTTTGCCAATCAGAATGTACTGAAAAAGGTCCCAGCACAGCAGCTGCATCCTTGACCATTCCTGGCCCTCTGCCAACTAACCATCAGAAATCCTTCACTTTGGATCTGCTCTTTAGGAACCCAGAGAAGTAGCATAGGCCCATTGATTCAGATGATCACAGCTACTTAACCCCATTAAGTGAAGGACCATTTCTGGTATCAACTGCTGCTTAGAAAACCAGGACTCTCTCTGCCAATCAGTGTGCTCAGTCTTGCCAACATGTCGATTGGTGAACCATGTAAGCACTTAATAAATGCATCAAGGACAGTTGGCATTGCCACAACACTGGTGATTTCACAGAAGATGCCAATGGCCTTCCAGGATACAATAGAATTTCCAGAGAAGGGACTGTTAGGGTCACTGCCAACAGCCTTCACCTGTCTGATAGCAAATTCTTCCCCAATTCACCAAAAGTCAAGCTGCCCTCTCCAGGAGCCTTCCCTGAGACACAGGGGAAGGCCTTTAACACCTCATCCTTCCAATCCAGAGATCCCTCTGATTCATTAGAATCTAGTTCATTCTAATTCAATAGTTTATCATGTGTGGAGGGGAAGACTCAATTTCCAAATACTGCCCAGGAATGGCTCTTCTAATCATGAAGATTGCTAACTAATAAGATGAGGAATAAAGGATGCTAAGAAATTAGCTCAGGATAATGTGGAAGGAAAATCAATTCCATGAAGTGAACAAGCACATTACAGATGATCCTCGGGGCAGTTACAATGTATGGGGATGGTGGAGGATTATGTGGGTCCTGTCAGAACAATGATAAATCACACAGGTAATGATGAAACTTTTGCCAAAAGCTTCAGCAGAATGTATTCCATCCATCATGATGTTAGCAAGAGTGTCATTAACTATTGAAAGGTGTGACTGAAAATACCTATGAACTGGGCATCCACAAGTGAGCCCTCTGACACCAAGAACAAATATTTACAGGAAGAGTGATGCCCCAGTCCTGCACTCAAGGTAGAGGAAAGATGACTGGCTTGTGAGAGGGCAGGAACTCAGAAACCTTAGGGGATCACTGACATGCAGCAATACTTGGTGGCTCCTGCCCTGCTAGTGGTTGTTATTTAAAATGTGAGAACCTCTAGCTCTGGCCAGGGGACTTTACTCTCCCTATTAGTGACACACACCAAAAGACATCCAGTGTGGGTGAAGTGCAGGGCTGGTATTGTAACTTCTTAAGTCCCTCTGTGCTTCCTTCCCACCCAGAGTGAAAGCAGAGTGCCCTCAACAGAGCAGCTGCAGCCTTGACCATCCTTGGCTCTCTGCCAAACTAACCTTGAAAATCCTCAACTTTGTTCTGCTCTTGAAGAACTCAGAGGACCAGGATAGGCCCATTGCTTCTCAGAAACTCTCACCTGCTTAGCCCAACTACTGGAAGGGTCAACTGAAGCCTTCCTCCTTCAAAAAACTCCCCATCCCTTTCCCAGGACTCACTGTGCTTTCCCCAGAACCATTTATTTCTTGATGTGTGACATGGAGACGGAAGGCCGTCTTCCTTCTGTCTCCTTTGGGTCTCCCTGTGCTCGCCATCCTGTCTCCCAAGAATCCTGTTCAGTCTAGTGAGCATGTCTGTAGGTGAAACACGAGACACTGCACAAATGCCCCAATGACAGTTAGTGTTGGTGACATCACATCAACACTGGTGACATCACATGGAATGCCAGGGCTCTCCAGGATACAGTAGAATGTTCATGTGCTGATGTAACATGGTATAGCTATTTCATCCCGTCTACATACCTCATCAAAAAGTGACTTGAAACCAATGTGCCATTTTCAGGAGCCTCTGGATTAGCAGTGGAAGCCTTTAGGTAGATCCTCCTTCCAAAGCCAGAAATCTAGCCCTCTGCTTCATTAGAAATTTTATCTACTGAAGTTGAAAGCTCACTTTGCATGCACTGTCCAGGATTGGATTTTTCCCCTCCTTAAGATTAATAATCAATAATTTGAGAAAGAAAGGATGCTTAAAAATGAGGTCAGATAATGGAGAGTAGTTGGGATGAGACCTCTGAAGTGAACATTCACCCAGGGAAGATCCTCAGACTTGTAGAGATTGGTGGGCTCAAAAAAAAAAGTCACACAGTTAGTTATGAAGATTCCCCCAGTGTCAGTAGAGCTCACTCAAGCTATGAGGTTGTTAGTTAGATGGCATCTTAGTGTCATTTCATTTGCATTGACCTGATGGCTAAGGATTTTAAGCAATTCCTTAAATGTCTTTTGGCCATTTAATATTCTTCTGTTGTGAATTCTCTGTTTAGATCTGTACCCCATTTTTTAAGGTGGATTCTTTGGTATTTTGATGTTAGTTTGTTGAGTTCTTTATATATTTTGGAGATCAGCCCTCTGTCAGATGTGGGTTTGGTGAAGATCTTTTCCCATTGTGTAGGCTGTCATTGTGTCTTGTTGACCCTGTCCTTTGCCTTACAGAAGCTTCTCAATTGCAGGAGGTCCTGTTTATTAGTTGTTGCTCTCAGTGTCTGGGCTACTTCTCTTCTATCAGGTTCAGTGTAACTGGATTTATGTTGAGGTCTTTGATCCATTTGGACTTGAGTTTTGTGCATAGGCATAGGTAATGGATCAATTTACATTCTTGCATGTGTCAACATACAGTTATGCCAGCACCATTTGTCAAAGACGCTTTCTTTTTTTCATTGTATAATTTTAGCTTCTTTGTCAAAAATCAGGTATTCGTATGTCTTTGGATTAAAGTCAGGGTCTTTGATTCAATTCCATTTTTCTATGTGTCAATTTTTATGACAATACCAAGTTATTTTTATAATATAGCTCTATAGTAGACCATTTGGTCAGGGATGGTGAAGCCAGACATTCCTTCATTGTACAGGATTGTTTTGGCTTTCCTGGGTTTTGGTTTTCCATATGAAGTTGAAAATTGTTCTTTGAAAATCTGTGTAGAATTTTGTTGGAATTTTTATGGGGATTAAATTGAATCTGAGGATTGCCTTTGGTAAGATTGCCGTTTTTACTATGTTGATTCTACCTATCCAAGAGCATATGAGAGCTTTCCATTTTCTGATATCTTCTTCAATTTCTTTTTTAAAAAACTTAAAGTTCTTATCAGACATTTTGCCCCAAGGTGTTTTATGTTGTTTGTGGCTATTATAAAGGGTGATGTTTCTCTGATTTCATTCTCAGCCCATTTATCATTTGAATATTGGAGGTCTACTGATTTTTTGAGTTTGTTGATCTTATATCCTGCCACATTACTGAAAGTGTTTATCAGCTGAAGGAGTTCCCTGGTAGAATTTTTGGGATCACTTATGTATACTATCATATCATCTGAAAATAGTGAATGTTTGACTTATCTCTTTCCAATTTGTACCACCTTGATCTCCTTTTGTTGTCTTATTGCTCTAGCTAGAACTTCAAGTCCAATGTTGATAGATATAGAGAGAGTGAACAGCCTTGTCTTATTCCTGATTTTAGTAGACTCCCTTTGAGTTTCTCTTCATTTAGTTTGATATTGGTTGTAGGCTTGCTGTATGTTACCTTTATTATGTTTAGGTATGTTTCTTGTATCTCTGATCACTTTTATCATGAAGAGATGTTGAATTTTGTCACAGACCTTTTCAGCATTTAATGAGATGATCATTTGGGTTTTTTTTTTTTAGTTTATATATATGGTGGATTCTATTTACCAACTTTCATATGTTGAACCATTGAAACAAAGGGATATAGAAATGGTAGGACAAAGGGTAGATTATTGAATCTACTCTGAAAAGAAAAAAGAGAGGATATAGATATGATAAGATAGAAAGTTAGATTATTGAATCTACTTTTAGAATGGGACTACTAGTTTTATTGGATTGGATTTTTGTATATTGTATGTAAATTATGTATATTGATACAAATTTGAGATTGATTTTGTTAGAAAATACTGTATGTATATTTTTAGTCTTTTTCAATGTATCATTCCTATATAGTTCATTGCACAATGCAATGCAATTTTCTAGTCCTTGAAAGTTATTGCCAACTATTTAGGATAATAAAGAAATGCAGGTTAGCAGTTAGTCATTACAATGAAACCTGTAGTCATATTAGGTCTGTCCTTAAGGTCAAGGAGAAATGTATTTTAGGTAGACAGGTCATCTTAAAGCACTTCAGAGATCTTCAGAATATGGCATTAATGATGATAACATAGATTTTTTCTTTTTTTATGAGTAAGAGACATGTCTGCTCCTCGCAGTATCAATCTACTTCAAGAACATGATGAGCACTGAAGAAAAACAATATAGTGTTTACTTTATTTGTGGCAAAAGTTAGCCACTGGGTAAGAAAGTGACCTTACATCTACTGCTGACAGTATGCTGTCCAAATGGACAAGCAGGACACAAATGAAAGGGCTGCTGAACCTTGAAAAGACAAGGTAGGAAGGCCCTTCAGACAATCCTGCTTCACAATGAGTCTGTCAGATATGCTAGGACTGTAGGCCAAAGATGGATGTCCCAATGGTGCAGAGAAATCTTGAGTGACTATCCAGGCAAACAGCTCTTTTCTGTCATTTCTCACATTTTGTGTAAGTCGCTGAGTTATAGTTCCTGTTTACTCAGTTAATATTATTTCCTTCTCGGGTCTCTGAAGGAGTTGAATATTAGATAGTTATAGTTTTCCTTGTTAAGAAATTCAGAAAAGAAACTCATTGAAGAGGTGTAAAGTGTATAAGTTTGAAAGACATCAAAAGATAGTTTTCGGTTGGTAATGCAAATTAGGATAGAAGGTGAATTAGACACAGTCCTTTGGATTCACAAAGATAGGATACATAATGGAGTATTTTTTCTGATTTTGTCAAATGCAAATGGACTAGATATTGTTGATGTATTTATTGCCTGTATATATTGTATATAGTTATTGTACTTATTGTCTTTATTGCGTGCATATATTGTATATAGTTATTGAACTTATTGTATGTAGTTTTTCTTATATTAGTTATAACCTTTTTTACTTTAGACAAAAAAAGAGACATGTAGTGATATTTTATTTGTGCTCTAATTGCCTGAAAATCAGAAGGAGAAGCTAGCCATTAGTTAACCACAGAGGTCTGGAGGTCTGTACAAACAGAAAGGAAGTCATAGAGCTGGGCGAATAGAGAGTGTGATAAGGTAGGGCGAGAGAGGTACTTACTCTCTTTTGGTGGAGGATTTCATAGGTTTAAGAACTATTGGCTGGGGCTGGAATGATGACTCGGGGTGAAGAGCACTGACTGCTCTTCCAGAGGACCCAGGTTCAATTCCCAGCACCCACATGGCAGCTCACAACTGTCTGTAACTCTAGTTCCAGGGGACCTTTGCACAGACACACACAGGCAAAACACCAATGTACATAAAATAAATAGAAAGAAAGAGCTGGGCGGTGGTGGCGCACGCCTTTAATCCCAGCACCAGGGAGGCAGAGGCAGGCGGATCTCTGTGAGTTCGAGGCCAGCCTGGTCTCCAAAGCGAGTTCCAGGAGAGGCTCAAAGCTACACACAGAAAACCTGTCTCAAAAAACCAAAAAAAGAAGAAAAAAAGAAAGAGAAGAGCGGGGCGGGGGTGGCGCACGCCTTTAATCCCAGCAACAGGGAGGCAGAGCCAGGCGGATCTCCGTGAGTTCAAGGCCAGCCTGGGCTACCAAGTGAGTTCCAGGAAAGGCGCAAAGCTACACAGAGAAACCCTGTCTCGAAAAACCAAAAAAAAAAAAAAAAAAAAAAAAAGAGAAGAAAGAAAGAAAGAAGGAAAGAACTATTGGCTTCCTGCTCTGCATCTCTGATTTTTCAGCTTTTGCCCCAATATCTGACTCTGGGTGATCACCTGCAGCCTCAGGTGACCATGTTCAGGACTGACTGTGAACATACCTGTCTGTCCTGAACCAGGCAGCTGGAAGAGGCAGTCTGCTGGTGGAAGACAAAGCCTACTAAGCCTTTGTCTCAGTACAGAAAATAAAAAGGAAGCCAGAAGTTGGCCATTTGTATTACTTATCAGTTCCCCTTTATGTATCTGTCTCTCAGGGAAGACTGTGTAATTCCTTTCCCCTCAAATTAATGAGTTTATTGAGGTTAGTACAGGAGTATAGGTATGGGATTAATTATAAGAATATGAATAGCCGGGCGTTGGTGGCGCACGCCTTTAATCCCAGCAACCGGGAGGCAGAGCCAGGTGGATCTCTGTGAGTTCGAGGCCAGCCTGGGCTACCAAGTGAGCTCCAGGAAAGGCGCAAAGCTACACAGAGAAACCCTGTCTCGAAAAACCTAAAAAAAAAAAAAAAAAAAGAATATGAATAACTGTAATGTGTGGCATCACAAAGGCTCACATTAGAGTGGGTGTCTCATGAAGACTAGAATTCTGAATGTGTCTGCATGACTTGTTATCAGCTGAATGAGACAGAGGGTCTCATTTCTTCAGTTCTCCTTAGTTACTACCTATTTAACCTTGGGAGTGGAAGGGCCTTTTTAATCCTGTAAATTTCAGCTTTCCCAGACATGGCTTAATTGCTGAGTATTATGAACGTCCTCTCTTTCCACAGAACTTTCTGAGACTTAAGGAAATAGTCCTACCCAGGGAAGAGCACACCAGTTGGATACTCATTATCAAATGGTCAGTCCTGAAAACATATGCTAGCTATACAGAATGATTGGTTTACATTTAGGACATATAAACATATGGACACACACACACACACACACACACACACATATATGTATATATATATCTTCATGCACGTATATACGTATGTGCATGTAGCAACAATTAATGAAAATAGAGGTCATAAATTAGAAGAAGAGCAAGGAGTAGTGTAGTGAGGGCTTGGAAGGGTGAAAAAGAAGAGAAAATAATGCAATTATAATCTCAAAAATAATAGAAAAAATTCATGTCATAAAAAGAAAAATTGTTACACAACATTTCACGTGTTCTTAAAATGTTAGTTGTTTCTACAAGTTCACATTCTGCCATTGAGCTCTGCAAAGGCACTAAAGGAAAACACCAGTCCTGAAGTCCCTGGTGAATCAAGCATTTTATGTTTGACCTCTTCTGTAAGCACAGCCCAGTACTCTATCATGCCCAGTGAATTGGCTGTAAAGCACTGCTTCTCTCATATATATTTTATCAGGAAAACCCCATCCTTCCTTCATCATCTTCCAGTGTGTGTGAGACCTCTGCTTGTGATAACCAAGCATCCCCAATGCTGCCTGTGAGCCAGTCCATCAGGAAATAATTTCTCTCAGATTTCATTAGATTACATAGCCTGTATTTCAAGGAGGTTAAAGTAAGTGCCTCACCTAGTTTCCCACTTCTGTAGCACTCAGATTGATCTCATCTGTTCTCATAGCCTACAATCCCATGAGCCAAGCTTTGACAGGAGGTTTCATTGATCTTTTGAAAGTCTTTTGTAATTCAAGTAGTTGAGAGACAGAATACTCCCTGACTAAGACAGGCTCTTTTTGCAGGCCATTTTAAGGCTCTCAAGTGCAAGTTCTAACATGGATTTTCCTTTTTTCTGTATAAAAGGTTGAACCTAAGTGGCATCTTCTATCACTTTTATTTTAAACAGAGAATTACACTCTAATTATACAAGTGTACTGAATTTTGGCCTAAGGAATTTTAATGAATACAGCAGTTTCATATCTGATCTTGATTTTTTTATCTTCCATAAAATTTCTGATTTATGATTAACTCTATTTTCTGGCTTTGTGTACAACTTTCTATTTCCATTTAGAAAACTCTATAGATTTTACCTCTTGACAAGAATTTATTTAGTCAAAAAACCTTTTTGTAAACTTCATGGGAGAGAACTAATAAACACTGAATATTTCAACTCATTAAATTCATTGTATGTACATATTTTTTTAAATTTTATTTTACAATACCATTCAGTTCTACATATCAGCCACGGATTCCCTTGTTCTCCCCCCTCCTTCCCCCCTCCCATTCTCCCCAGCCCACCCCCCATTCCCACCTCCTCCAGGGCAAAGCCTCCCCTGAGGACTGAGATCAACCTGGTAGACTCAGTCCAGGCAGGGCCAGTCCCCTCCTCCCAGGCCAAGCCAAGCGACCCTACATAAGCTCCAGGTTTCAAACAGCCAACTCATGCAATGAGCACAGGACCCGGTCCCACTGTCTGGATGCCTCCCAAACAGATCAAGCCAATCAACTATCTCACCCATTCAGAGGGCCTGATCCAGTTGGGGACTCCTCAGCCATTGGTTCATAGTTCATGTGTTTCCATTCATTTGGCTATTTGTCCCTGTGCTTTATCCAACCTTGATCTCAACAATTCTCGCTCATATAGACCCTCCTCTTTCTCGCTAATTGGACTCCTGGAGCTCTGCCCGGGGCCTAGCCGTGGATTTCTGCTTCCAGATCCCTCAGTCATTGGATGGGGTTTCTAGCATGACAATTAGGGTGTTTGGCCATCCCATCACCAGAGTGGGTCAGATCGGGCTGTCTCTCAACCATTGCCAGCAGTCTATTGTGGGGGTATCTTTGTGGATTTCTGTGGGCCTCTCTAGCACTTTGTTTCTTCCTATTCTCATGTGGTCTTCATTTATCATGGTCTCCTATTCCTTGTTTTCCCTCTCTGTTCTTGACCCAGCTGGGGTCTCCCACTCCCCCAAGCTCTCTTTCCCTCGACCCCTGACCCTCATTTCCCCCACTTATGATCAGGCTGTTCATGAAGATCTCATCCATTTCTCTGTCATTGGGTGATCCCCGTGTCTTTCTTGGGGTTCTGTTTTCCAGGTAGCCTCCCTGGTGATGTGAGTAGCAGTCCAGTCATCCTTGCTCCACATCTAGTATTCTCCTTTGAGTGAGTACATACCATGTTTGTCTTTCTGAGTCTGGGTTACCTCACTCAGGATGATAAAATAGAAACAAAGACAACAATACAAAAAAAAATCAATGAAACAAAGAGTTGGTTCTTTGAGAAAATCAACAAGATAGACAAGCTCTTATCCAAACTAACCAAAAGACAGAGAGAGAGAGCATCCAAATCAACAAAATCAGAAATGAAAAGGGGGACATAACAACAGACATTGAGGAAATCCAGAGAATCATCAGGTCATACTTCAAAAACCTCTACTCCACAAAACTGGAAAATCTAAAAGAAATGGATAATTGTCTGGATAGGTACCACATACCTAAGTTAAATCAAGACCAGATAAACTATTTAAATAGTCCAATAACCCCTAAGGAAATAGAAACAGTCATTAAAAGTCTCCCAACCAAAAAAAGCCAGGACCAGATGGTTTCAGCGCAGAATTCTACCAGATCTTCAAAGAAGAATTAATACCAATACTCTCTAAATTGTTCCACACAATAGAAACAGAAGGAACATTATCAAACTCCTTCTATGAGGCTACAATTACCTTGATTCCTAAACCAAACAAGGATACAACAAAGAAAGAGAACTACAGACCGATCTCTCTCATGAATATTGATGCAAAAATAATAAAATACTGGCAAACAGACTCCAAGAACACATCAAAGCAATTATACACCATGATCAAGTAGGCTTCATCCCAGGGATGCAAGGGTGGTTAAACATACGAAAGTCCGTCAATGTAATACACCATATAAACAAACTCAATGAAAAAAACCACATGATCATCTCACTAGATGCAGAAAAGGCATTTGACAAAATCCAACACCCCTTCATTGTATGTATATTACATTTGTCATATAAAGAAACAAACTAAGATGATGTGTTTGCAAGTTATTAAAGTATCAAATTGTTGGGTATAGGTTTTGACTCATTTTAAGCACAACTTGCATTTTTTAACAAATGCTCTTTTACACAATATTTTTAGTGTCATAGTGTCAGAGATCTAAGAAACCTCACATTTTAGCAAGTACTGGGGAAGATAGGGATTTCAAAGATTTGGGGTGGGAAAATATGGAGAATAAAACCTACAGAGAAAGGGTTTTTTTTAATGATGTAATTAGCATTTTCTAAGGCCCTGTAAAACTCAGGGAGGCAAAAATAGTTATAATATCCTTAATGAATAAGGGAAGATCAAGAAGAGGGAGAAATAAAAGAAGAAGAGTAGTTGTAGGAGAAGATGGATAGATGGGTGCATAGAGGTAGCTACATGGATGGATGGATGGATTGATGGATAGAGATAGGTGATGAAAAAGATACATAGATAGATAGATAGACAGACAGACAGATAAATAGATAGATAGATAGCAGGTAGACAGAGAGACAGACACACAGACAGACAGTTAGGAGTATATACAGTTTTCAGGCTATACACTACTGCCACACCAACTCCAGTGTCGTCCATGTGACATGAACAATTGTGTCAGTAATGGCAGACAGGAGATACGTGTCCCACAGGACTAAGCTCCCTGGAGGTCCCTGGCAGAGTGCCCGCGTTATGCTTCCCTCTTGAAGAAGATGTGCTTTACGGATCATGAGCTCCCTGGGCTATGGGTTCTGTATAGCTGCTTTTCTGATAATATTCTAATTAATCTATGAAGCACAGCCAAAATTAATGAATGCTTGGGTTTTGAACTATGGAGGAAATGGGAAGCTGGACATGGATCTTAATCAGATACAGCAGAATGAGCTATTTCTTAACAACCCCAAGCCACTAGATAAAGAAAGTATAAAAGTTCAGGCACTTCTAGGGAATGAACACTCACCCACTAGGAATCATTTGGGAATCCCAACTAAAGTAATTTATGGTAGAAAATGTTATCTCATAGGAAGCAGATGGTGGGCCCCTCTGTTGAGGAATTTCAGCATGGGAAACTTAAGGACTATAGCAGAACCCCTTCCCTTTACAGGTATAAAAGTATAGGAGTTCATATTTGAGCAGGTAAAAAGGTTTTATATTAGAAGAGATATTTGGTGGAGAACTGAAGAAAGACTTAGAGAGGGTCTGCAACATCCAAATTGGCTAAGTGGGTCATGAGAACCAGAAAAGTAGAAGTGCATAATAAACTAGATAAGATGAAGGACACAACTGTAACCACAAAGAAGTCTACACAAGTCTAAGGACAGTACTAAGTTTAGAAACCACAGACTGCTCTTTGGGTCATAAAGTTCTTGTGGGTGAAGGGATATGTCTAACGTTGATTAATAATTGTGTGCTTGATGTTTTTTAAAGATGATGTAATTGAATTATTGCCAAGCTCTTGTTGTTCCTTGTATGACTTGATAGTTTTCTTTTCTGTATAGTATATAAACTACTGATTTGCAGAAGTAAAATTGCAGCAGATTCAAACCACTTCTGAGTGTGTTGTCTGTCTGTCATTCACCGAATCCTTGCCTTCCTGACTACCCAAGCCCTGGTTCTCCTATGGTCATGGTACTCCTGGGGGGCCATTCCATGGCACACTACAGTGGTTATTGGGTCCACCAAAGGCAGGATGGACTCAGAACATTTGTCCTTCTTCCCCTTATTGGTCAGAGAACTAGGTATGGTTGAAGAACTCAGAATTTTTCTTTTAGCATCTGTAGCCCTTTAATTCTGGACAATTCTAGGACTTCTGGTTCCCAGAAATAGCCCTCAAATTTAGTTCTATTCCAATTGTCTCTCAGTGGTCCCACTTTTTCTTTATGTTGATATGTGAGGTGAGGTGGGACAAATACTTGTCATCCAGGGGCCCTGCCATTCTAGGCCCCCAAGAATCTTTCTAAATGAATGCTCCAGGTTTTGTGTAGAACTCTAAAAAAGGAATAAGGAATCCTGGTTGCAGCAGATGATAGAGAGGTTGAGACAAAACAGATTGTGTTCTAGCATGGTGATATGAATTATTATAATGGAGAGGCAAGAGTTTTTGGTCCAGAAATATGTAAGAGGCTAGATACTCTGAAGATTACATGTAGACCACTTTTTTCTCAGAGCTCAGGACCAAGGCCTTGTGCTTGCTAGGCAAGCACTCTACCACTGAGCTAAATCCCCATTGCAATTTTTTAAGGACATATTTTAGAGAAAAGTCAGAGAGAAATGGAGGACTTCAGACTATCAATGTCTGATGCCATCTCATAGACTTTCCAGAATGTGATGGCCTGTCATGTTTGCCTTTGAGGATGTTATTTTTATGAAGACAGCAAACTTAGTAGGGGGTTCCTAGCATTGAGCTCACCAGCACAAGGACACCCTAATCAATGATTAGTCTGGAATTCTTTAAGGAAAGATGAGATGCAGCAAGTTGATGAAATGAAATGTAGACGTGCCTGCAGTTGAAAGGTCAGGATGAGATGGGTCACTCCAGAATGTTAATCAAGAAAAGTCAGAATAAGGAAAATTAAATATAGGAGGAAGTCTGACAATGTGTGAGAAAAGTCTTTATTTGTTAATGCTTTGGCGATTGTCATTGCACATAATCCTTGGAGTATAAAAATAGTACAATGGGATCCTTCTTTGAGAAAACATGTCCACATTTGATATGATATTGTATATTAAGTTCAAGTCTCTGAAATCTTGTAAGAAAAAAATGGAACATCAAGGACCATGTTTCTGGAAAAAGAAACAGAAGAATTACTCAAGCAAATTTTGGTTGGAAATATGTTAAACAGTAAAACAATCAGTAAAACAATCCAGACAGGGGTCCAATAGGGTCTGAATATTGATGGGCACAATTATCTTGATGCCTACACTATCCACTTAATTCTAAATTCAGGCTGTCAACAAGGACAATGCTGTTCTGATGAGGATGCTCCTCAGGGCTCCCTTTAGATCCTTATTAATCAGGCTGTAGATGGCAGTGTTCAGCATTGGAGTGAACACACTGTTTACATCACCAAACCTACTGTAATTCTCTATGTTAATGTGTAAGAGAAGAACTGAGGTAAACTGTCAGTCATGTCCCAAATATCAGGCAGACCAGCTTTCAAGCACCAAATGCAATCATGGTTATCTGAAATATCAAGAGCATGAATATAGCCTCAGTGCAGTTTCCAGGGGTCTTTTGTCACCTTCAGCTTCTGGCACTGCGTTTTAGAAATTATGTAGACAGAAGAAATTACCTCAAACATTTTCACGTATACAAAGCAACAGTCAGATTCATGATACAGTACTGCCTTGATTCATTTAATTATAACTCATATGGGAATATAATCAGTCAAATAACAACACTAACATTTTCTTCAGAATTCCTCTCAACACATAATCATATTTTATATAAAATTTGATAGCTCTGAAATGCTTGTAGCATATTACAACGCTTGAAATAAAATAGGATCTTGTGGGTGTGACAGGACTATTGCACTCATGAACTCCAAGGTCAAGCTGTCAACATTCTAGTATGGCAGTCATAGGGGCTCACTGGCCCCCACCCCACCTGAGAAGCTGGTGGCAGTGGATGGCTTCTGGAGGAGAGAGAGTCAGTTTACTTTAGGGTGCTGATGCCAAGTAGTTTGAGCAAACTTAGTGATGGCTCTAACTCATGAGCATGAGCATGCAGTGTTGCCCTAGGTAGATGATTTAAAACAAAACAAAAGGGCATGGATTTAGTAATGTTGGGATTAGCAGAGTGGATCAGGGTCCATTTGAGAGGAATGAGGGGTGATGTTATAGAGTGTGTGACAAAATAAAACCACTATGAGCCAAGCAGGTGGATGGCAAATAGTGAGGGCTTTGGCTCATGTCTCCTGTGTGTGCCTTCATCAGTCTTTAGCTATGAGGCTGCTCCTTTCTTTCCTCCATGGAGGGACATGTGTTGCTTCTGACCTGTTCAGGAAGCCCTTTCTAGGTTTTATGAGCAGCTTCAGGGTAAGAGCAGAGTCCTTCCTCACATTCATTCTTCTGCACAAATGCTTCCTATGACTAGTTACCATGTTTTGAGATAGCATATTCTGAACACCATCAAATATGAAATAAAGCCAAAAGTCTGGGTATAATTTCGGAATGAGTAGTTGCATTCATATAGGTCCTGAAATACAACATTTAGAGCGATTCCGAATTTAAACATTAACATTAGTATATCCTGTTCTGTGCACATCATTTTGCATCATCTTTTCAGTAATTCTTGTTTAAAAAGGATTGAGAGACTGAAATGTATAAGTTAATTCATCTAATTGGAATGTTTTTCATTAAGTCTTTGAGGCTTTAGGATTTAGAAGGTTAACTTCTGAAGTACCTTGGAAATTTTATTTTGACACTTGTAATATTATATTTAGCTATGTGTGAACACTACTATAACTGATCAAATGCTAGAACCTGGACTGTCCACAGGGCCATGCACAGCATTAGTAACCCATAGTTTTACAACAGAAAAATGCACGAGAAATACAAGATAGCTTCTCAGAGGCACAGTGCCAAGAAGGAACGTGCCGTTTCATTAACTCACCCTGGAATCTTGCTTGGTGATGTTTAGTATTCAGTGGTGGTTTTCATTATGAACTCACTCACCTGCATGGCAGAGCAACTTCACTTTTGCCTTTTCCTGTCTATTACTCTGGGCAAGCAGTTTCTTCCAGCTAGACAGATAACAGTCCTTCCATCAAGAATTTTTATCCCCAGGGTTAGCTTTAACTAAGAGCATCCATCATTTGAAACAAATGTCTGCATAAATCATTCACAGTGCACTTTAATATACTTTGTTCTCTAAATTTCAGAACCATAAAAACTCCTCTAAGGCAAATCCTCAGGTTGATCATGAAAAGTACCAGGGAAGGGACACTGAAATGTCTATGTAGGTGAAAGGAGAGAATTTCCTCCTCCCAGTTTATTCCTTTCTCTCCACATGAGCAGAGTGACAGAATAGTATGGCATGTATTGTTTGTCACCTATCTATCTGTCTGTCTGTCTATCTATCTATCAATTATCTTCCCCTTCTCTCTAAATAAATATGTTTTTAAAGTACCCATCAGTACATTTCCATATATTCATCATATGAATGTTTATTTTTAAAATGACCGAATATACAAATACTGTTTAAAATAATAGGAAAATCACCTTTGCTAGGAGATAATAGTTTTTAACCATAGCCAAAAGAGAATCTGCCCCTTAACTTTGTGGATATGAAACTCTCAATCCTCCCTCATAAAAGGTGTGAATTTCTACTTTGTTTTAAAGGATCTATCATTTAATTTTCTCAGGTCCATCTGTTAGTTTGGTAGAACCATTGGCTTTGTGCCAGTGGTTTGGATCAGCTGTGCCTGTGTGAAGAAGATAGCACTGTGGTGTGAGGCTAGTGTTTGTATTCATGTCATAAAGATGTTGACAGTTTAACTTAGATGGAAAATCACTCCAAGGAAAGGCTCAAAATTGTTGTAAATAGAGAGGGAGGAGGGAACTAATGTGAGAAAAGTGGCAAATTTTCATATCCCTTTCTCCTAGTTTGTTTCTCTTCTGTTTCTGGAGAAATAAAAGTGGTATTGTCTTATTGGGTAGGACAGTTTCCCAATGCTTACACCGATCCTATCAATCTTGGTAGGCACACCTGCAAACCCAGAGCTATAGAAGCAAGGGAAGAAGTATCTTGAGTGGATGGAACCCTTACCTGTACCTCATTACTCCATTTTCCCAGCACAAGAGATGATTATATATACACATGCTCATTGGTCAATGCCAAGACATGCTAAGCATGTGTCAGTTAATGGCATCAGCTAAAAGAGATGTTTTCATCACAGTGATTTAACTACTTAGTAAAGAAGTAGCATTCCCTCTTCATTATGCAATTTGTGTTTCCTATATCCTCACAGGTCTAATTTTGAAGTTTCCTGTCTGGGATCATCCACCTGATGAGTACTGCAATGATGAGTCTCTTTATTGGAAGGTAATGTACAGGATTCTAAAAAGTGGAGTAAATCATGGTTCTATGAAGGTTCAGATGGCCAAGGACCCATTTTCTATAACAGACCCAAACCATAGGTGGACAAGGAGAAACTCTTCAAATGCTGTTCTTTGGCAACTGCTGCTGTTTTACCTGTTGGGGAGCATCAGTAGGGACAGTGACTAGGCAAGGACAATGACAAGTGGTTTCTTCTAGTGTTATATTTCTCCTGAGGCACAATGGATCAGGAACTTTATGGGATTTATCACACACATGTGCCCATACCCAGTGTTACTGATTTCATCCTGGGCTATGAGACTGTTGTTCTAGGAGACATGATCATGCATTTGAACTCTTATGATACCCAGAGCTTTTAGGTCCCTTTTTCTGGCTGCTCATAGACTTCTTTTTCTTTAGTCTTACCTCTGTTTTTTGTTAATTTCTTTCCATTTCTGATGGCTGCCATCTTCTTCTGCCTTTGCTGTACTTGAAGGATTCAAGGGTTTCTGCATCTGAGACCCTCTCTCAACCCTGTTACTGCCATTGGGAGTAATACCCAGAATGCTATCCTCAGTCATTTTATTTCTGGAATCTGCTTGGGACATTCAATACACCAGGAACAAAGTAGGCCTCTTGGAAGTATTTCATATGTGGGGAACTGAGTGCTTGTTTTCCAATCACTGCACAGGAATGTCTCATTCCTTCATTAATACCCCCCTTTTCATCATATTGAGAAATAAAATACTACTGGGAAATGACATCGTTTGAATGAGAAGGAGAGAAGATCACCTGCCTCAAATACAGGAGCATGGAAACACACCCAGGAAGATCCTGTAGGGCTGGTTACAATGTTGGAATTGGTTTGGGGTTACACTCAGAGAAGCCACATGCCTAGCTGTTGAAAACTGCCTCAGAGGTGCCTCAGCAGATAGACAATATACCTGTGAGGATGCTGTGATGAACTGCTGGCAGAGGTAACTTGAACAGTGCAGCCCCCAGGAGAAAAATCCCTCAGGTTGAGTGTGGTGCCCTCCATTCTGCACTTAAGAGACCGAAACGAGATAGATTACATGCCTCTGTGAGATGCACATTGAGATTAACTGTTGAAAACAGAAAAGGCAGCCAGGCGGTGGTGTTGCATGCCATTAATCCCAGCATGTGGGAGGCAGAGGCAGGTGGATTTCTGTGAGTTCGAGGTTAGCTTGGTCTACAAAGCAAGTTCCAGAACAGCCATAGATGTGACACAGAGAAACTCTGTCTCAAAAAAAATCAAAAAAAGGAAAAGGAAAAGAAAAGAAAAGGCAAAGGGGGAAAAGACAATAGCTGTGGACATGGCTCAGCTGGCAGAATGATTCCTACCATGTAGGAAGCTCGGGGTTCAGTCACCACCCACACTCGGCAAGTTCCCACTTCTTTAGTCCACACAGGAGGGACTGGAGAGTTCAGAGTTTGTTTAGCCAGGATATTTCTTCTAATCATAGAGCAGTTTCTATGCCTAGAGAGGTGAGGAGGTTGGGGTGCATCCTCTGGTACACTGTGATTTTCATTAATTACTTGATGTCTCACAAGGCAAGTTTACATTTTTGTTGAGTTCCTGTCTCTGTCAATGAACAAGGAAGGATGTGGGGCTTTTCATTTCACCAGCATACTGACAGTCTAGAGTTCCAGCCAGCTTTTGCTCCTCATTTGTTTTTTGTTTTTTTGTTTTGTTTTGTTTTTGTTTTTGTTTTTTTGTTTTTCGAGACAGAGTTTCTCTGTGTAGCTTTGTGCATTTCCTGGAGCTCACTTGGTAGCCCAGGCTGGCCTCAAACTCACAGAGATCCGTCTGGCTCTGCCTCCCGAGTGCTGGGATTAAAGGCGTGCGCCACCAACGCCCGGCTTCCTCATTTGTTTTTGAGTTCACTTCCTAAGTGTTTAAGGTTCTGCCATTTCAGTATTAGAGGAAGTTGAGGTTCCCAGCAGCAGCCATGCTCACAGAGTCCACACAGAAATGTCTCTGTGAGAAACATGACCTCTTCCTGGACATCACTACTTCTTGAGTAATGTCTGATAGTGCTGAACACAATCAAAGCAGAAGAATATAAAATATACTTCTATTCCACCTGGTAAGATAGAAAACCAAGTCTGAACCTAGGTCAATGTACAGGAATCTCTGGGATACTTGTGGAAATGAGGGCTTACTTCCCTGTCACTCCGAGAGTCTGAATTGGGAACTGGAATCCATATAACAGTTCATATGAAAATAAAAGGATTAACTACGTTAAGTCCATAGTACTGAAAGTCTTTCCTATGAATATATTCTTTATCCTCCATGTATTAAAAACACATCAAACATCATGCCATACATGATGGTTCATGCCTTAAATTCCAGGACTCAGAAAGCATAGACAGGGAGACCTCTGTGAGTTCAAAGTCAGCCTAGTCTACAGAGTGAAATTTAGGATAGCCTTGGCTGTAGAGTGAGATCCTGTCTCAAAAGACAAAATGAAAACAATAAAAAGAAGTTACCTAAAAAAAGGTGGGGCATAGTGATGTACACTTGTAATCCCAACACAATGGATGCAGAGGCATTTGGATGTCTGTAGGCCAGCACAGACTACATGATGAGTTTCAGGACTACATACAGAGACCCTGTCTCAAACATCATCAACAACAAGAATGTTACCAGAAACTGCATAACACATGAACCTACACATGAGAATAGTTTGTGAATGTTTCAGTAAGGATCTAATATCCAGGACACTAAAAATCTCCCTTCGTTTTCATTTCATGTGTATGGGTGTTTTGCCTGAATGTATGTCTCTGCAGCACATCATTGCACTGCCCAAAGAGGTTGGAAGAGGGCAAAATGTCTTCTGGAACTGGAGTTAGAGAGGGCTGTGAACTACCTTTTGGGTGAGTGGACTGCAAGCTGGGTACTCTGCAAGAGCAATCATACAGTGAAATTTGTATTAATACATCTGAGTAGTAGGTCCCAGTAATTCGTACTCTGAATTACAACTTGCAGAATATTCCAAGGTCAGTATTTGTTGCTCTGTACATTCAGCAGAGGTTACCATTTCTAATGGGAGCAGTGCATTCAGTAACTACTTGATAAATTAACATGTACATTTTGTGCACATGCACTTTGCGGGTATTTCTGGTTCCTACCTATGTGGAAAGATGTTGATGCCTATGTAACATCATTAATACAAGGCTAACATTTTTATTTTAAATATTGTGTTAATTTAGCTTTATATTCATATTTTTATTTTAAGTTCTTCAAGTCAATTCTATTCCTGGAAGCGTGTCCTAAGTTCAGCCCAAGGCAAGGGCTGTGAGCATTAAGCATGAAGAATTTCACAGACTTAATGGTAAATAGTCGTAGATCCCTTAAGGACCCATCTGTTAGGATATCTATAAGTAAGATCTCTGAAATCTTTTTAGAAAATAAATGTGAAGGTAACATAAAGGGCTGTAGTTGTTAGGGCACATCACTCAATAATGTTAAAGCAAAGGGATGATGGCTGCATTAGCCCATTCTCTGAAGATTTAGCCAAACTCCGGATGGTGTGTACTATGTAAAGAAGGGAAATGTTGGCCGCTGGTGGGCCGTGTGTGAGAGCAAAAT
>CABHPP010000339.1:18774-44376 GCA_902168425.1 Peromyscus attwateri | reverse complement strand
GGTCTCATGTTCTCTCCATCCCCCAGCGCTGCCAGGTTTTACAGATCAAAGTTGCAAATCTGAACTTGTCCGGCAATTAAATTCTGCCCACATTCACTGGCGCTCTCTGAGTCCACGTTGGGGTGGGGGTGAGGGGTTCTGGGCTGAGTCTGTGAGAAAGGCAAGAGACCAACAGGGCCTCGTTCACTCCCTGGGCCTAAAGAACCTTATCCTCCTGCCCATGAGGAGACAGGACACAGGCCTGAGCCTATGCCACTGCAGCTGAGACGCACAATGTTCGCTACATGTCTTCATTGGTCATGGTTAGGTGGGATGAGGGGCACTTATCTAGAGATGATCGGGGACCTGAGCTATTTTCTCTCACCGCACGCTCCTCCACAATGCTGCTACTAGCTGGGGTAGAAGCAGAGAACACTGTTGTGGGATGGTGCTAGGGACATCCCTTGCCAGCCAGAGCAATGGAGCGCTTGTTTCCCAGGAAGTGGTAAAGCCATCCAGAAGAAGTTCCTTGGTCTAATTCAGAGGTGTGCCTTACAGGACAGTTTTGGGAGCCAGATGGCTTGTCCTGGGCCTATGGGGGTTTGGTGTGCCCTCTTCCTTGGAGCCAGCACGTAATTGAAGTGGGAGCTTCAGGAGAGAAAACTCAGGCCTTTCTGGGGGGGGGGGGGGTCCATGAGAATATGTGCTTGTGTGTACAGGTGTGGGTATGTGTGCTGGTTGACAATGCTTCTCTTCAGAATGGGGAAGTTACTTAGATCCATTCCACAAGAGCTTCTCAGGCCTCTTCCTGGATCTCCCCCCTCCCCTGGGGTGCTGGAATTCTTCCTGTGGAATGTCCCTTCCCCAACCCCAGCTCTCAGTACCCTCTGGTCCTCTCTCCATCGATGTGTGCTCTCAGAATGTACTCTGAGATTCACATACTACTGAGAGGTTGGTGCCTGAAAATAAGACTTCCCATGAGCCCTCATGGCCACGCTATCCATTCGCTGACTGCCCTCCTGTCCCTATGGCCTGTGATCAGGGAGTCTAGCTCTGGGAAGGAGATAAGTGATGGAAAATGTGGCATACCAGCTGTCTAGGCTGGCACTTGCTTCTTCTGGCTATAGCAGAAAAATAAAGACAAGCCCGGATATGGACTAAAGAAAGTGGTGTGCCAGCCTTGATCACCATGGTGAATTAATTCCAAGCCTTGAGGCCACAGGCTCCCCTACATGCCCAGTGATGTATCTTACAGTCCTTGGACCCAAAGTGACCCTTTATGGCCATGACTGAAGCCATGGAGAGAGGTGGGTGAGACCCAAATAGGACATCAGGAAGTATGTGTAATATATGTGTTGTATATATGTTGTAATATATGATGTTGTGCCAGTAAAGCATGTGGAAGGTGTTGGAATAGTCCTGAAGGAAGTGAGAACATGCCTGTCTCCTCTAATGTATCTTGCATACCCATCGCCAGCATTATCTCACACCCGCCAACCCATTTGGTTGTTTAACAACACATAATGGAGGTACCTGGGAGGTATGAGGTCTGCCTGGGAGCTATGAGAAAAGGAAGCAGATCTTGAAGGAAGTGGAAGGTTCTAATCTCATCTTCAATTGCACACAAGCATGCACACTACCCCTAGTATCTTCCCGATCTCGGCAAACTTGGCCTTTCAACAGTCACGGTGTTCTTAGGTAAACATCACTATTTACAAGGATCAAGGAGGAACCGAATCTTCTCAATCTTCAGGCATGTTACAATGAAAGCCAACTGTAGTCCGCATTCGGCCACGAGGTCCTTTTAATAACAAGTGCGCACAAGCCCATCATTTTAATCCCCCACTAAACTTGGGGGCTCCTCTCTGTCTGTCCCTAGACATGCCAACAAGTACTTCTATGTGAGTTCAGTCCCTAAGACGTGGCTGGCTCTGTGCTGTCAACAACACCAGCCAACCCTCTAGTTGGGGATGGGGTATGAAGATGCCCAAGAGGAACACTCAGAACCAACTGGGAATGGATTTGACTTCCTGAGTGTCAGGCAGCCAGGTTTCCAGATTCTGCTCTTGACCAAGCATAAACATGGGTGCCGTCATCTTTCCGTCCAGACATAGTTCTTGAATGTCACACAGTGATAAATTGTCTGGAATGTTTTATGCTGGCCAGTGGATTTGGGGGAGTAGATTCGAATAACTGCTTGAGGTCCTTCTGCTCATCTCTGGAGTGTGAGTTTAAGTGTTAAGTAATCACCCCTGGAGCACTTCACTCACACATGAGATCATGAGAATGGAATATGAGGTCCATTCATGGATAGTGCCATGAGCCGAAGGACCCTCAGCTTCAGCCCTGCTGGCCAGCGAGTCCTCTGTTGTGGGGCTGGTCTAAGCCTCGGTGCCTTTTGTAGCTTCCTTCCCAAGATGAGACCACCAGAAAGGCTTCCAGACCTTGGCAACTATCCCCGAGACACAAAATCTCTACTGTTGTAACCCCACTGAACCAGAGAGACCATATTTATTTATTTAGAGACAGGGTCTCGTTATATAGCCTTAGCTACCCTGGAACTTGCTATGTAGACCAAGTTGGCCTTTAACTCACAGAGCTCTGCCTGCCTCTGTCTCCCAAGATCTGGGATTAAAGCTGTATACCACCGTGCCTGGCTTGGCTAGTTTTTTGTAGTAGAAAAATTTTAACAAATGAAATACACAGAACAGTGTAGTGGACCTCCCTTTAGTCACCAGCTAAACTCAACAAGTACCTGCTCACCAATTTCAGTTCATGTCTCCCTCCACTCCACTCCCTGTTATTTGAGAGCAAATCTCAGCTAGCGCATCTATATCTTTGGAAAGGTGAAAAAAAATCTTTTCAATCTCATGTATACCACTATCATACCTTGAAAATTAAAAGCAATTCTTTAATATAAAACACCCAGTAAGTAATGCTGGATATTCTTAAGGATAAAGTAGACATATGACTTAATGGAATACCTGAAGAGCAGTCAGGAAAGGGGGTTGTCTAAAAAAACCAGGACCTGTCCACACTTAAGAGGCCAGTGTTCCCCTAAACATTGCCTTAACAAACACATGCATCTGAAAGGTCATTTCCTTGCTCTGAATCTCTAATGGCTCCCAGAACCTAAATACAAAGTCCCAACTCATCTGCCTTTCTGGGTCATTGCCATGGCTCCATGCGCTTCTGCCTTTACCTGCTGTACTGACATCCGGGGATGGCACCACTCAAGGACATGAGATGTCTACTTTGTTCTGGAGGGACTAAAATGATGCTCTTCTCCCAAACGCTGAGGGTTCCTGCAGTCTTAAAGGTATACAGGAATGGCGGAAAGCTGGGCAGCATCCCACACAGTCAGACACAAGGGTGTCCTCACAGATCAGCTTGTTTAAGAAGAATATAGCACTCCCGCTAAGGGCTCTCTGGAAGAGGCAGAATTTCTTAAACAACTAGGTGGGTTATTGGATGACCTTTATCCCCAGATGTTTATGAAGCTCATCTGGGGCAGGGCATAGCTCTGAAGAAAGCCCTGCTAGTTTGGATGAGATGCATATAAGTTTAAGGCAGCCAGGACTGTTATATAGAGAAACCTTGTCTTGGAACGGCCCCCCACCACCAAAAAAAAAAAAAAAAAAAAAAAAAGAGATGCACAGATAGCCAGGAAATGCTTCCACACCCTGCAAGGACCTCCCAGCTGCCTCAGGCCATATGCCCAGGACAGGCTGCACACTGGCACTGCTGTGGCTGGTCACCTCCCTCTAGTGTGCCTTCTAGACAAACCTTGCCTGGATGCTGTCAGACCTCATCCTGAGCCTCTTCCCACACCAGCAGGGAATTCAGACTATCTGTCCATCATGGAGATCTTTGCTTGTTTGGGTCACTCACTCCACAGAAATGCCCAGAGCTTGCTCTATCCTTATATGAGCTACTGATTGCCCCTTCCTCCTGCTGGTCCTTACAGTCCTTTCCTATGAGGATATCTTCATTCATTCAATAAATAACGATTGAGGATGTACTGTATGCCAGCTACAGAACTAGGGATTGGAATAGACAATAATACAAACACCCTCCCACCCCCAGTTTGAAGGTTCCCATGCTAGAAGACAGTGTGCCCACCCAGACCATTAATGATGATACAGACAGCTTAGGGCCGACACCTCTCAGACATGCTAGGATCCTTATTCAGATTATTCACCTTTTCCCAAGGGACCAGGTTTGCTGACCAGTATGACTTCAGAGAGAGTTCTTGGGACAGTGAGATGGCGTATCTGTAAAGGTATCTGCCACCAAGCCTAACAACCTGAGTTCAGTCCCTGGGACTCACATTGTGGAAGGAGAGAACCAACTCTCGAAAGTTATTTCTGGATTCCAGGAGTGCACCATGGCATGTACCACACACAAATGCACAACACACAAATAAATAAATAAATACAATTAAAAAAATTTTTTTTTCAAAGAGAGAGCTCTACCCTCTTATGTCACAAAAGCTTGGTCTTGGGCCATCCCTCCAGCCCCTATATTAAACTTTCTCCAAGAAAAGAAAGTCAGTTTCCAGGTGATTTGCCTTTTCACTGGAGGGGACAGTGTGTGTGCGCACGCGTGCCCATGTGAACTGTGGAAGGGCACTGGGGGTCTAAGTTTCTACAAACAACTGTTGAATTCTAATGAGGATTCCATGTGGGAGTCTATCAAGCGTCTATTCGGACTCCATTAAGATTGCAGAAGGATGTTATGTTTATCCACAAGAAGCATACACCAATCTTATAAAGATCCAAAGAGGGTTTTAAGCTCGAGGCCCCCAGCCTTGGCTTGTGGGTGGATGAGCAAAGAGCTTTGCCTTCAGCGCCCACCCCCCCACACCCCCCACTCACCCCCCACCCCGCCCTATAAACTATACTGCATTGCTGTTCCGCTGGCCTCCTTCTGGTGCCCTGCAGAAAATCAGTTTAATGAGATGAATTAAAAAAAAAAATGAATAAAACAAAAACCTCAGAGCAAACAGCACATGGTGTGCTTGGCCGAGGGTATCTCTGACATGAAAGGATGTTGAGACGCATCAAAGGTACAGGAGACAGACGAGAAGTGCCTGCCCCTCTTGGGGCCAGTGGCTTCCAAAAGGCACCCTGGCTGGCTACCCCAGCACTCTTCTTTCCTGAGTGCGGGGTCCCTGTTGTCAGCGCTGTCTTTGGGGGCTCATGTTTGAGGTGCAAGCCGACTCCTTAAGCCCCACCCCTATTGGGCTTCAGTCACTGGCCGCTTGCAGGAGGCGGGGCGGGGCTGCTCCCAGGAGTGCTGGCTCCTGGTCAGCTCTGGGCAGGTTCCCACAAGTGCTGGTCTCCACCCCTGGGTTGTGGAGGACAGCTGCAGACAGGCCTCTGGTCAGGCAGCTGTGAAGAATCAAGGAGGAAAAAAAAAAAAAAAAAAAAGCAAGACAGCTTGCACCAGGGTTGGGAGGGAGAAGAAAAGAGATGCCCGACCTGGGGTGGGCAGTACTCCCGAGAGCTGGGAGACTGACAACCACTGTCCCAGTTCCTGCAGGTTTATCTGCCCTCCTCCTGGATGGACCCAGTAGAATTTTCTATGCTGATAGAAGTGGGTCTTCACTATATAGTATGCTAACCCCCTTCCAACCCCCAGTATGGCTAATGAGCCTTAAGTAGCCATCTTGCAACTAAGGAACCAAATGTGTAAATTTGTCAAATTTTAGTAGATTTAAATAGCACTTGTAAAACGGGTGAGCGGTAACCCCATTATTTTCTTTTATTCTCTTGAGATAGGATCTCATGTAGCCCAAGTTGGCTTTAAATTCACCATGTAGCTGAAGAGAGCCCTGAACTTCTGATCCTCCAGTTTCTACTGATCCAATGGTGGTATTACAAGCGCGCGCGCGCACACACACACACACACACACACCCCGCCTGTTGTATGCAGGGGTGCAGATTGAATCCTGCCTTTTTGCACACTAGATTAGCAATCTAACAACTTAGCTACATCCCAGCCTGCAGCAACCCTATTGGACAGGGCTCTTGGGTGCAGGTGGCACTCACTAGATGTCCCTCACAGGTCTGAATAGCAGCGAGCTCTGTGTCTACACAGGGCAGTTCTTACCTGTCTGCAGTAGCAATTCCTGTTGGTCCACGGAGTGTAGATCAGCAGAGCTGTGGACATGCCTTGCCTGTGGATGATTGTGGTCTGGGTTCGAGCCTATACACAGCCCCAGACTTTGTGACCCTGGATAGGTCTCCTCTCTGCAGTAAGAGAACAAAGGTTGGCTATGCCAGAGGTTTAGTGGCTCTCATTTGACCTAGGTGTGGGATAGAATAGCCCTGCAAGGCATTCTGGGCTCTTTCCCTTGCCTGACTTACAAGCCCCTCAGGCCCACCAATGGTGAACAGGTCAAGGGAAAATATCAGAGACAGTTATCTAAACGATAGTGATTAAGTACTTGGCTTTGTGGCTAAATTATTAATAGTTTCAAATCTCAACTCTACTACCTACAGCCTGTGGGCCTTTTTGTTTCGTCAGTGTTGAGCTGGTTTGAAGAGCATGGGCTTTGGTGTCACTGGAGTCTTGGGTCTAAACTGGTAGTGGTCTGGAGCTGATGTCTGTACACAGGTGAGAACAAACTACTGAATTCTCAGGGATTTTGAGAGCCAGTTGATAAACAAACCATTAACAACTTACCTACAATTAAATAAATACCATTAAAAGCAAAGGTTGAAAAATGATTTCAAACCCACCACTCCACAAGCATTTTACTATTACCTAGTCTCTTAGGGTTATTTATATGAACTGTCTGTAGACTGACATTTTTTTTTCTATGTTGAGGGTATCAAACACAGGCCTTGTACTTGCTAGACAAATTCTCTACCACTGAACCTTATAGGCAGGAACATTACACACTTGTCCCCCCCCCTCCATTTCTGGGTTCATCGACACCATGTTAGCAGCCAGAATCAGTGGCAGTCGTGGGAATAGTTATGCTATGGAAAAGTTGGCAAACAACAATCATGACTTGGTTTTTGTTTCATTGATTGTTCAGACATAGAAAGGAATGGAAGGGAAAATAGATAAGGCAGATAAAACCTAAAAATGTCATGTCCAGTTATTACATTATCAAAATTTAAAAATGGAGGAAATAGTCACATGTTGGTCCTCTTTGTTGATTCAGCAGAGGTGTTACTCATGTTGGAACGACACATAGCTGGTCTTTAAACATCTTCCAGTGCCTGACCAGTTTAATAGCTGTGTCAGTTTCTGACAGGCAAGGTAACTGCCTCAAGTGATGCCTCTCTGGGAACCCCAGTGTAGCTGGCCATCTGTAAAATGTAGATTTAAAATGTCCAATGTGTGTGACAGACTCTCAGTGCCTTCAATACGCCTTGCTCTTTACTAGAGGAGAGAGAGAGAGAGAGAGAGAGGAAGAGAGAGAGAGGAGAGAGAGATTGAGATTACATTTTCAGACTCCCTTGCAGCTAGAGTGCTGGAGGTGAGTTCATGTCTACTTGGGAGACACACGAAATTTGGGAAGCAGAAATGAAGAAAGCCATGTCCCTTGTCCTCAGGCAATGGTATGACTTGATCATTTGGCATTTCCTTTGACTCTTCTAAGCAACTGAAACTGTCAGGCTGAGGGTCTGTGGCCCTCACTGAGCCTAAGGGAGAAGTTGACACTCAGAGGGTAGGCGGCAGATAGGCACAGATGGGATTCCACTGCTCATACCTGCTCCCATGGCTCCTGGAACCATCAGCCCACGGCCCCTTCAACACATTCTGCCCAAGATGAAGCCCACTTTTCACTTCTGCAGCCTGTGTTCTCTGGGCGGACTTTCCTCCTGGCCAAGAGTGACCCTCCCCTGACCACTTAGCCCACCCCCCCAACAGCTACTTTTTGGGGTGTGTGTCCCCTCTCCTATCTCTGATACCAGGAATAAAGTTACACTTTGAAGTGTACCCACTCCAGTCCTGGAGATATTTTCTGCTCCCAGTAAATGCCTTTCAGGAATCCAGTACCAGAATCTGACTGTGATTCCTTAGTAATCCCAGATCAGCCCTACAGAGTCCTGCAATTCTCATAGGGCTCCTACCAAAAACCCTCTAAAAGCTGTGTAACTTTTTTCTTTTCTCTCTCTCTCTCTCTCTCTCTCTCTCTCTCTCTCTCTCTCTGTATGTATATATTTGTGTGTGAGTGTAGGCATGACATAGTGCACGTATAAAGGTCCTTGCCTCCCACCTCGCTTGGGTCAAGCTCTCTTTGCTGTTCACTGCTCTGTATGCCAGGCTAGCTGGCTCTCCATCTTCTGGGGATTCTCCTGCCATGTTGCTATGGGAACGCTGGGATTATAGATGTGCCTGACCCTGTCCGCTTGATATGGGCTCTGGCCTTTGAACTCAGGTCCTCACACTTATGTAGCACGTGTCTTACCCTCTGAGATGCTTCCTCGGATCAGAGAGAGCTGTGTAATGTTTCTGTAGAACCTTTGCTGCCCACTCTAAGGGACATTTTCAATGTCTCCCAGTCAGATGTTTTCTCTGAGAAGTCCTGGCTTTTCTTGCTATGGCCCGATCCTCCAAACCCTCAAAAGCAAGCCCAAATGTCGCCTTCCAGACTGAATGTGAAGTTTCACTTCCCCTGGTCTTCCCAAGTCCATTGCCGTCTATCTCCATGTCCCTCTATCCCATCACTCATCCTGGGCCCATCACCTCACCTCACTGAGATGAATGTCCTGTAGACATAAATGAGGACGCGTAGGCATTGCCGCCTACATTCTGCTGCTCCACGGACACTGTAGGGTTTCTATGTAGTGCAGTCCCTGCCTAACCCCCACTTTGTCTCAGTGGGTTCAAGATTGCACCACACCTGGGGATGCTGCTGACTCCAAATAGGCCCAGTGGGATGATTCTGACTGACCTACTGGTACCAATGTTACCTTCTTCCATTCCTGTGTCTCTTGAGTTCCAAAGTGACATGATCCTTGGGTGGGTACCGAGAAAAATCCTTTCCTTTTTTTGCCCCTAGATGGGACTGTACAGCATGGTCCCCACTCCTTCCAGATGACCTCACAGTCTATCTCCAGAGTCTTAGGTTAGTCATCCACTGATGCCAGGATCTCATGAAGTTCTATGTTTCAACAAAATAGTGCGAGTTAAAGCCATTTCCCATTTTTTACCTATAACCCTTGACTCCCAAGAGCCTAACCATCATGTGGCCATATCTCCCTGTGGTCCCCATGGGGGTTCTCATACTTGTTCCCCAAATGTCTGTTACATCTGAGGTCTCTTTTTTCAACACCCCTAATCCAAATACACCAAAGAAGAAAAGAAAACGAAGGAGCAAATCCACTGTAGCAATAGCATAGCTGCTTGTCATGTTATCTAGATTCCTGGAGTCTAACCAAGCTGGACATGAGCCTGGGAGAAGGATGCCGGCTGTTGCAAGGAGGGGGATCTTTCTTTCAGGCCCCCAAGTCTGCTCATGTTAGGAGCAAGAATGGAGCATCTCATGTATATGAGAAGGCAATATGGCTGACCCAGGACAAGAGGACTTTGGCAGTGAGCACCACAGGGCTCTTAGCACAAGCCAAGCCTTCCCTGGCCCCAAGCTGTGGTCTTGGAAGAGGTGCAGGCACGGGGCACTGAACCTAGCTGCATGCTGACTATCCTGGGTGTGGATCTGCGCTGCACAGGCTGAGGTCAGAGTTAGTGAATCCGTACTTATCTTCTTGGTTCTACTAGTTTGTCCCTCACATGTTTATAGACCCAGTGTTTTTATAGATGTGTTTTATGCATGTCTGAAGGTTTTATCTGATGGTCTCAAGGACCAGAACTTCTTTGGTCAGCCAAATAGTAGGTAGAGGAAGACCTTGATCTTTGAGTGCCGAGCTGTGGTTGAGAGTTCTCACCAGCCCCAGACTGTGTTGCATCACCCAGATCCACCCTTCTCATCTCCAGACCCCGCTGTAAAATTGGACATCAACCCCCCTGTCTCACATGGTGATTTAAAAAAAAAGGGGCTGATGATCATGTTTATGTGTCTCTTGACATTTTTTTCCCCTAGGAAAAGCTAGATGCTACCAGATCAAGTTGTGTTTAGCTATAACCTTTTAGCCTTGGCTTTCTGCAGATGTTCAGAGTTACTTAGCCTGACCCAGCTTTTTCTAGAAAGAAGGTATGTCCCCAGACCAGAAAACCAGGTACCAAGGAGGGGACAAGGAAGGTGGGTGTTCTCTTTCTTGTGGGTGTCTTAGGAGGGGTGGGATGGTGAATGGACCTTGGAACAGGGAGCTATGGCTCTATTGGGTGATGGTGGATGGATGACCAGCTATACCATCTCTCTGCTGCCCTTCTCCTCCCTAAGAAGCTTCACCAGGGAAGGCTTCTTATTTGCTTGGAAAGCCCAGAGTGTTCTACACAGTCTGTGAGGTCAGGGTCTGGTCGAATGTCTGTGTCTATGGGTAGGTATCTCATCAGGTTATGTTCTCTGGCCAAGGTGACTTCACCAAAGATGTCTGTGCCGGTATCCAAGGGACCAGAGTGGAGTCCCTTCTACATTCTCCCTCTGCTTTCTCATCCCAGCACACTCTATGACCAAGTGTCCCCATGGAAATCATGCCTGGTCCTGCTGGTCCCACGAAGTGGGTGGTCCCATGCCTACCCCACCCCCCACACTTCCATAGTCCTGGCTGTCCTGGAACGAACTCTGTAGAACAGGCTGGCCTCAAACTCAGAGATCCACCTGCCCATGCCTCCAGAGTGCTGGGAATAAAGGCATGCCCCATCACTGCCCTGCTTGGCCCGGTTCTTACTTTTCCCCACCCCCTCCACCCCCTTGGGTCACTGCTTGGGCAATGTCCTTGATCTTCTTCCCTCACAGTTCTCTGATATTCTACGAGTCATAGCCTGAGATCAGCTTTGACAACAGGCTCTACCCTTCCTACCACCATTTCCAGAAGAAGGTTTGACCAGACTTGGGACTTAGGGGCACAGGAGAAAAGGCTGAGTCTGCCTAGGTCTGAGCCCATAAAGGGAGCAGCCAGCTGCCCGCGCCCTGCATGCCAGCCTGGATTTCCTATTAGACACAGCTTTACGGCAGGAAGGCCTGCCCGCCAGAGCCCGGGGCTGGCAGCTCCATCTACCCGTTCTGGACCTGGATGTCTGCCCTAGCAGATGTGATTTAACTTGCTGCAGGAGAAATAGCTATTAAAAAGTTAACTGTTGTCGTAAAAGCAGCCCATCAGACCCAGGGCGGGACTGCTGGAGTGACGCCCAGGCTCCGGGTCAGTCTCATCTCAGAGACCACGACTCTACTAATCAGACGCATCTTTCTCCCAAACCTCTTCCCCACTCTTGGCACGTCACAGAACTGTCCTGATGGGCAAAGGTTGGTAAGTCATCAGTGTTGCATTCCTCAGATGGTCTCCTCCCACGCTGTGCAGACAGGGATGTGTCCTCAGGGAGCAGGGTGTAATCCCCCCATGCGCATGCACCTGCAGCCTGCAGAGTGGCCTGAAGGGGACTCTCTCTTGGGCTTCCAATTAGGAAGGAAGCCCAGAAGTGAAGAGGAAGGTGGCCCCCCATTGTGTAAGCCCCAGGTAGATTTCCTCATGTCTCTCCTCACATAGTGTACCCCCATATTCAGAAGCTAGGGTTCTCCTCTTCTCTCTGGGGCCTGGGCTTTATGGTGGGAAGGAGGAGATGTTGGGAGGGGGAAGCAGTTTCTGAAGAGGAGGCTCCATTGACCCCTCTCCATGAACTATTGCCCTTCCACCTGCTACATGGGAATGACCAATGGCATTCAGGGTAGGGAAGACTTTTACCCTCTAGGGAGAGTTTGTCCTCATCCCTTTTCACTTCCTTAACTGCAGAGCTCAAAGCACTCGGCCCTAACTTGGAAAGAGTATGTGATGCTCAGTGAGGCAAGCGTGGCAGGCTGGTGGCCCTCCTTGTGGACCATTTCCGTGGCTACGTGTATACATACACATGATGGAGGCTGGAGGGCAGCCTTGAGTGTTCTTCCTCACAATGCTGTCCACCTTGTTTTTGAGACAGAGATGGACCCTCTTGGCTTAGAACTCACTGATTCTGCCAGGCAGCCTGGTCAGGGGCCACCCAGGGCCCCTGTCTCTTCCTCTCCAGGGCTAGCGTCACAAGCACAGGCTGCCACACCCAGCCCTTGGAGGGTCCTGGGGATTGAACTCAGGTCCTCATACTTGTACGGCAAGTGCTTTGCCAACCGAACTATCTTCCCAGCAACAGCTCATGGTTTGGGTTGTGTTTTTTTTTTTTCTCTCCCATGGTCCGCATCCTTCTTTCTGGCAATGCCAAGGATTAGATTGGGCATCGGCTCCAGGAGAAGAGAGGGACTTTGTATTTGAACACTGGTTGGTCAAGAGGAGGCGTTGGGCTTGGCCATGGGAGTGGAAAATTTATTCTGGAAAGTTGTTGTTTTGTGGAGGGTCCAAAGGCAGGTGCCTTGTTCTTTGGTACCTTGACAACTGAGGACAGCCATGATGCCAGAGGGCAGAGTTGCTAAGGGTCTAGCCACTGTCAAAGGAGACACTTGAGTGGGAGACCTGGTCCCCTGAGACCTGCATGAACAGGTCCTCGTGGGAGCCATTGGGGATGGGTAAGAAGCAAAGGAGGGGCCACAGACAACCTCCCTCCCATGCTAGGTGTTACCCTGAAATGAAGGACCACCCTCACCTGCTCCAGAACTCTACACGCTCTTGAAGGACCCCCAGTGAGGTGGGCAGCGACCCTAATAGCCACACTGGACAGAGCTGTTCAAGCCTTCCATCTGTATCTTGATGAATCTACGCTGCGCCACCAAGAAGGATCAGCTCTCTGCCCTTGAGAAGTTCTAGTGAGAAGGACACACACACATGCCAGATTCTCAGGGCACACAGAGGGTATGAGTAAGCACTAGACAGTGTCTGTGTCATCCTGCTCTGATGTGAGTAACGGGCTGAGCCATGCCATGGGACAGACAGGGGGCCCGAGAATCTTGTTCGCCTTGGCTTGGTGTGAATCACAGCCACCGTTTTCCAGACATGAACACTGGTGAGCTGCTAAGGCCTTTCTTCCCTGGAGACTGATTTGTCTCTTGCTGGGATACGTTGCATCCCATCTAAATGCCACTCTCCCCAGTGGCAAGGCCCAGAGAGATGGGTCATTGCTTGATTGCTTCTTGGTTTGAAGAGCCTGTCCCTTCTCTCACATGAGCTGACACATGGAAGGAGTCAGTCGTACTTTCCAGTAACTGATAACTCTGCGTGTGTGTATGTGTGTTTGTGTGTGTGTGTGTGTGTGTGTGTGTGTATGTGTGTGTATGTATGTGTGTGTGTGTATGTGTGTGTGTGTGTGTTTGTGTGTGTGTGTGTGTATGTGTGTACATATGTATGTGTATATATAATTTGTGTATGTTTTGTGAGTGTGACATGAATATAGGGATATGTGTGTGAGATAAGAGTGTAAAGACCCCTGAGAAGGACCGGGAATATGTCAACTGTGACCCAGCCAGCCACAGGCACATAGTTCAGGTTCCCATCCTTATGTGGACAGAGCAGTTCCTGGGTCTGGCTCAGTATAGCCGGGGCAGGGAAGAGGGCAGGGAGGCACAGGTACAGCCCTATATTTAGAAGCTTCTTGCACGTTTTCTGGCCCAGGTCCCTGGTAAGTAAGCTTTCCATGTTGGAGAGCTAATTCCCATGTTTCCACTTGTATGTCTGTCTGTGATACATCCCCCCCCCATTGGCTGCTGTGGTTCCCCCCTTTCACAGCCAGGAGGGAGGTGGGGAAGTAGGAAACTGGAGAGGCCTGGTGGCTGTCCCCAGGTTGTGTAAGGAGTGAGACGGAGCCTGGTGCCAGGGCTGGGGCTGCTCCCAGGCGGGAGTCCACAGCCTCTTGGGAGCCCCTGCATGTCTCATGTCTGTCCAGCTCCTAGATGGAGGGCCAGCAGCCCTGTGACACCCCAGAGTCTCCAAGCTCTACCCTAGTCTCTCTTACTGCAGAGAAAGCACACAAGCCTGCAGAAAGTGCAGGCCGTTCAATCCAAAGTGGATTTCAGGGAAGCACCGACTAGTTTTTTAGCAGTTATGTCCCAGATGTGGCATGGGAAATCCTTATGCTAAAAAGACTATTTGTTTATCTGACACTTGCATGGAGCCACTGATTGTCATGAGTCACCAAGAGAGCTCTTTCTTTGTTCTGGGCACTGAGCTGCATCTTCTTGTGTATTCTTCTCACTTAAACCTCGACGCCCCGCCATGCTGCATCCCAAACGTAGACCATTTGGTCACCGTCTTTACAATTTCTGCCTCATTTTTTTTTTACATGTCTCCAGTGTGGCTTTCCCTCAATTGCTTTCTTCAAATCAGTTTCTTAAAAACAAAAACAACCTCACTCTCAAATCCACTTAAAACTTTTTGTTAACATTTATTTATTTGGGTTGTGGGGAGAAGAGCAAAGGCTGTAGGTGTTGACTCTCTCCATCTACTATGTGTGCCCTGAGGATTGAACTCAGGTCCTCAAGCCTGGCAGCAAGCACTTTCACCCACTTAGCCCTCCTGCTGGCCCAATAAATCTTTTTTTTTTTTTAAATTTTTAAAATTTATTCTTCTCTCACCTATTACATCCCAACCATAGTTTCCCTTCCCTCCTCTCCTCCCAGTCCCCCCTCCCACCATCTCCTCCTCCTCCATTTCCCTTCAGAAAAGAGCAGGCCTTCCAGGGATATCAACCACACATGGCTTATCAAGTTGCAGGAAAACTAGACACCTCCCCTTGTATTCAGGCTGGACGAGGCAACACAATGGGAGGAATGGCGTCCCCAAAGCAGGCAAAAGAGTCAGAGACAGCCCCCCGCTCCCACTGTTAGGAGTCCCACAAGAAGACCTACCAACACAAACGTAATGCAGATGCCGAGGGCCTAGGTCAGACCCATACAGGCTCCATGATTGTCGGCTCAGTCTCTGTGAACCCCTGTGAGCCCAGGTTAGTTGTAAACATATAGTTTTAAAGGCAAGTTCTTATTCTGTAGCTCAAGTTGGCCTGGAGCTTGCTATGTAGCCCGGGTTGGCTTCAAACTCACAACATTCCTGCCTCAAAACTTCCTGGGTACTAATATTACAAGTGTACACTACCAGACCTGGTTCTAATTATTATTGTTATTATTATTATTATTATTGGTGCTGGGGATAAACTCAGGGTCTTGTGTCTGCTGAGCCTGAACTCTACCACCAGGCTCTACTTCGGTACAATGTTCCCTGTGTATATATGTATACACATTTGCTCTCCACCTTATATTTTGAGACAGGGTCTCTCACTGAATGTGGGGCTCATGGATTGGCTAGATGGGCCTGGCAGTGAGCTGTAGGGATCCACTGCTGTCTGTCTCCCTAGTCCTGGGATTACAAGCAAATGTGTCATCCCTCCCAACTATTTCACATAGGCTCTGGGGATTCGAACTCAGGTCTTCATGCCATGTAAGCACTTTATGGGCAGGGTCATCTCTTCAGAATCTAGCCCAACATGTTTTCGAGTAAATTCATTTTTTGAGACAAGGTGTGTTGGGAGTGACTGTCCTCTGGGCTAAGCAACTGCCATTTGGGAGACTTCAGCTGTGACTTCTTACAAAAGGATCCTTCCAGCTGGGGTTGTTGACTGTTTACATCCCCTAGTAGAGGGTCACGAGACCTTCACCTGAGTGTCCAGCCACTCCCTACCACCTGCTGCATACAACTCTGCCTTGTATGTGACCCCTGGGAAGGACTGGAGTATATAGGCTGGGGGGGGGGGCTCCATCTATGTTGGTATGAGAAGACCCTTATCTTTGCTAGGTAAAAGCTTTCCAGGTGCATCCTATTTGGTGAAGGGGCACCCACACCCCTGTAAGTAACCCCTGACCTGTGCTCTAAAATGAAGGCTAACTAATGCATTGGTTCTCCAGAGTCAGTTTTGGTGGAATCACGCCTTGGTTTGTCACTGGAGACTTAGGTTAGACATTGTTTATGCCTCCCTCTGAAAAGGTATTTTAACAACAGGTCTCAATGTAGCCCAGGCTGGCCTTGACCTCCTAGAAGAATTATTATACTTGTTATCATGTTTCATCAGCAGCGGCAACACTTAACACAACACTGCTGGCTGGCTCACACCTGTACTCTCAGCCCTCAGGAAGCTGAGGCAAGAGGTGAGTCCAGGCTGGGCTCTGTTGAGATCCTCACTCAAAAAAAGAACAACGTGTAGCTCTATTCCCATGGATGCCGTTTTGAGCCTGGGCTATTCTGAGGCATTTTAGCCACAAGCTCAAGAAACTGTGATCCTCTCAACACCCACCTTCCACCTCATTCCCAACAGAAGAACCTCCTCTGTCTTCAGAAGCTAAAACACAGCAGTCCCTTTCCCAGCCTCCCTTTGGCCGGTGTGTGGGCGTTTGACCCAGCTCTGCCCGCTGAGGTCTAAGTGGAAGCTCTTGAAAGCTTTTGAGAAAGTTTCATTTCCATGCTTAAAAACTAAACAAACCCCAGAAACACCCAACATGTTCACCAAGGATTAAAAACAAACACAAGGTGTAGACCCACACAATAGAATATTATTCAACTCTGCAAATAAAGGAGAATCCTGTCCTATTTCGCAGCGTGGAGGAAGCTTTAGGGCGCTAGGTTAAGCGAAGTCGCAAAACAACAGGTAGGACACGATTTCATTCTCTATGCGGTGTTCTCCAGAGGCCAAGTTCATAGAAAGAGCTGACAGAACGTGGCTGTCTGGTGCAGTGGGGGAAGGAGCTGCCCAGTGGCTAGTTTCAGTTTTGCAAGACGAAAGGTCCTAGAGACAGTTGCTCAACAGCGTGCCTGATGATCACCGTGCAGCACACCTACAGTGATGTGTTCTTTATCATCGCTCCGAAGCGTTGGAAACCGATGAAGGTGAGGGTTGTGCAATGTGAGAGGGATTGACTCACTCCCTTTAGGAGGATCTACCACTCCAGACGAAGCATTTTTTTTTAAAACAAACCTTTATGTAAGTTACTCTCAATGTCTTTAGATAAGGTCATGTGTGTATATGAAACCCAGTGTTCCAGCAACCCTTTTGTAGCCACGAGAGAATGTGTCTACAATCCAAGTCTGAGCAGATCTGGAGCGAACCCAGGGAATCTTTAAAACGTCCCTGGAACTGCCTCCCCTTGAAGTGGTTATGTGAGCTCAGACACTTTATTCATTAAAAAAAAAATTTATTTATTGTGTGTTCATGTGTGGAGGTCAGAGGACAACTTGCAGGAGTCAGTTCTCTCTTTGTACCATGTGGGTCCTGGGGTTCGAACTCAGTCCCTCAAGCTTGACAGCACTTGCTTTTATCCGTTGAGCCGTCTCATGGCCCCTTAGTCATTTTTAATTGGGGTGGTTTGTTACCTGGACCAGGAGCGCAAGAGCCAGAGACTTCCTTATGTAGTCAGAACTGGAGACGAAAGGAGAGAAATACAACTTGCAGTGAGTGATTCATCACTATTGTAAAGTATTTTCAGAGACCACATAAAACCATCCACTATGTCACCCTAGATCTTCAGAAATAAGCACCCTACAACCTGAGAAACTGTGAATGTACTGTCCCAGAAATGAGCATCCTACAACCCGAGAAACTGTAAACGTATTGTCCCAGAAATAAGCACCCTACAACCTGAGAAACTGTAAATGTATTGTCCCAGAAATAAGCACCCTACAACCCGAGAAACTGTAAACGTATTGTCCCTGTCTGCAGATGGTCACAGAGCTAAGACACTAAATCGGTCCTGGTCCCAACCTCTGCAATCACACCGAACTGAGTGCTTCAAGTGGGGGAGAGGTGTGCTTCTCACTGTTGCCATCGTGGGGCCCTCACTTCCTTCTTCCCAGTGACTCTTCCCTAGGATGCTGGTACCAGGATAGGAATCATGCATCTTGTGGTCTCCCGACACAGCTGAGCTGGAATGGAATACCCTACAGGCACCATGATAAATCCTGAATGAGATAAACAAGGAAATAAGCAGGGAAGTCAAGGATGAGGCACATGCTGGCACTCCCCCAGCCCACCTTGATCCCTGCAGAGTGCCTGCAATTCTCCACCTTCTCCCTCATACCCACCACTAGCCAGGCCGCTCAACTCTGGCCTCCTGGCCTGCCTCCCTGTGTAAGCACACCACTACTTACCCTGGTACCTTGGGGCTGGCCTCCTTACCTCCTGAACCTGTTTGCTGTCTCTCTGGCTCTAACCCTACCCTTCAGAGCCTCACCTTCACTTCTCACCTTGCTCTCTCTGTCCTGACCTCTTTAGCAACCCGGTTGCAAAACTGGCCCTTTAGCCTTTTAATGACCTCATTTCAGCGTTTACCAGGCTGGACTCTTCGGCTGTGATCTCAGAGGCAGGTCAAGGACCTTGGGGACACTGCAGACCAGCCTGTGAGACAGAGCTGACAGCCTGGGAACAGAGGCTGCTGCACAGCTCTTCTGGAATCTACCAGCCAGGTCCCCACTCAGGGAGTCACAGGAAGGCCCCTGCAGCTCTGCCATCTGCCATCCATACACATTCCAGAACTCGGCTTGGCATGGAGGGGATGTGTGATGTAATGGGCAGTTGGGTCCAGAGGACCTGTGTTTGGACCTAGGCTTCCTTCTCTTTTAGCTCCAGTGTCTTTAAATGCCACTTACTACAGAGAGGTCCCATGAGGAACCATAGGGACACTGTGTGAACAGGCTTCGTTCCTATACACTAGTGACCAATTTAGGAATATATGTTAAAAAAAAAGTCTTTCCAAAAATTAAAACTCACAAAATACTTAGGGTTGGTCCCCAAGCTGGACACAACCCAGATATCCTTCACTGAGTGAACAGTTAAAAAGTAGGGTGCATCCACATCCTAGCAATTGAAGGAAGCAAACCGCTGACCTGCAGCACAGTTTGACCCTGGAGGTCACATGCTGTTGGTTCTATGCACAGAATATTCTTGAGATGCCAAAGTGATAGACATGGAAAACAGAGCCACGGCTGCTGGAGTTAGGGGGTGAGTAGTGTCCTGGCTTCATTTCTGTGGCTTAACAGAACATCCTGATCACAAGCAACCTAGGGGAGGAAAGAGCTGATTTGGCTTACCAGTCAACAGGTCACAGTGGATCCCTGAGGGGATGTCAAGTAGGAACTCAAAGCAGCTACTCCCAGCCCATCCACAGTCAGGAGCAAAGAGAGAAAATAAACACCCTTGCTCACTGCCTGCTTGCTTTCATCTGTCGTATACAGTTCATGACCCCTGCCTAGGGAATGGTGCTGCCCACAGAGGGCTAGATCTTCCTACATCAATTAACAATCCAGACAACCCTCCCCCTCCCTGAGACCTGCCTACAGACCAACCGAAAGTGAATGGTTCCTTATTGGTTGAAATATTAAGGCAACTCCATGTAGTTAAAAGGGAGGTTTATTTTGTGGGGTAACTTACAAGTGAAGGGATAGGTTACAGGGTCTGGGAAAGGTGAAGTGCAGTCCAGCGGTGTTCTCTGGAGAACTCTGCTCGGTCTACCTCCAGTGTCCAGCGTCCAGGATCCAGGAACCAAGAGAGCCAGCGCATCCGGATCTCGGGTCTTTAGGATTCCTCTCTCTTGGCTCTGCCTTGTAGACGTGACAGTTACTGAAGCCTCAGTGGGGGTAGTACTTCCAGGTCAAAGCTGGAACAGCTACCCACTACAGTTCCTCAATTGATGCTCTCTTCCTGGGTGACTGTAGTCTGTGGAAAGTTGATAGTTAAAATTAACCACCACATGAAGAGGCATGGAGGCGGGAAGAAAGGGAGAGAAAAGTGGGTGTGTCTTGAAAGGGGCAGGGCAAGGCTGTTTGTGGAAGTGAGCATTCCCAATGCAATGTCCTGGGTGTGCTGTTACATTTAAAACTTGAGCTAAAAACTCCAAGGCACTAGAAGAAACGCTCTTTTTATAATTAGTAATTGGGAAATCTTGTGCAATAAGACACTTCATACAAAAATCTGCTCGGGGGATATCAACAAATTCACTAAAAGGCACAACAGTGTGCACAGGAGGATTTGAGTTTGAGGCTAGCTTGAGCTATATAGCAAGACATCCTGTCTCAAAAAAACACAAAACCTAAACAATACACAAGAAACTAGGCAAAGGTTATTAAAAAACTCATAGTTAGACATCTAAGCGTTCACAAACCTTTAAAAGGATACACTGTCTCCCAAATTAAAGGGACAGTGAGTCAAAGCTATGAGAAGCCATACTTTATTCTATCAGAAATGCAAACCAGGAAGTTTGCCCCAGATCAGGGCTGCTGAAGATGTAGGCAGTGCCCTCACATCCTGTTGGAGTATGAATTGGTAAAGTCACTTTGAAGATAGAATCAATTAAAATAAAGATACTCTTAACTTTGACCCAGCCAACCTACTCCATGGAGCGGTATAAATCTCACCACCTCAGTGTGGTAGGATCTGCATGCACACCCAGAGATAAAGCAAAGCAAATTCACACACACACACACACACACACACACACACACACACACACACACACTTGAGTGTGTACGAGTAATTTTCATGTTAAGTTCATGGCCATGAACCTCAAATGATCATGTGATACAACCTGGCAATCCTAAAATCACTCCCTGGTACTTTTTCCCCATGGTGATATTTTATACAGTCCTCTACCCCTCACATCTCCCATGTCCCCCAACCCCATCATAGCCAGCTCTTGACCTTGTTAACATTTAAACAACACAAAACAAAACATAGTTCACAGACAGCTGGGCCTCTCGATACCAACTCTCCCATCCTCACGATGTCTGTGCCAACCTTAATTTCTCCTCACCTTGCCTCCCTGGTCTTTACAAAGAGCATTCACTCTATTTCCTGTCTCCTTGCTGAGGACCATGATCCAATCTTGCAATTCTCCCCTCTCTTCTCCATCAATTGGTCTTTTCCCCTTTCTTCACCATCATTTTCACCAGCACACAAGTGTGCTCCATCATTTACCATACTGAAAATGTAATCTCTTCTGCCACATTCCTTCCTGAGTCTATGTCTGTTCACAATAGCAGACGTGTAGGTGTCCTGCTGGTAGTGAATGCAAATTCCATATAGGTTAAGGACCTTGTCAATGTTGCAGCCACTGTGTCCCCAAGACCCAGGACAACACTGGCCCAACATGAGGTAGACCTTCCAATACTATTTGATCAGTGTTTTACATATAGGTGTGAGGGAAGAGCTGAGTGAATACCAAACTGCTACAGCTCTGCCTTTTGAGAGCAGGTGGGGATTGGGGAATGCCACCTAAGTTGACTTTCGTTTAACTACGTTGCCTGGAAAACAAAAACACGTTAACACCAGAAACCAGGGGCTGGAGAGATGGCTCAGTGGTTAAAAGCATTTGCTGCTCTTGCAGAGGATCTGGGTTCAATTTCTAGCATCATAATAGCTCACAACTGTCTGTGGTTCCAGTTCCAGGGGCTCTGATGCCTCTTCTGACCTCGGAGAGCAATAAACACCTATGCAGCACACTTAAACCCACATGGCAAAACACCCATACAGATAAAATAAAAAGAAATCTTAAAGCAAAAACCAGGAGCCTGCCTTTCACATGCTGCTTGAGAAACTAACTCCAAAGCACTTGTGTGTGTAAGCTGGGCAAGAGAATACCCAGGGTGAGGACACTGTGTGAAAAGAGTCTTCCAAGAGTGGGAAGATGACCGACCCCAGGGTGGACAAAGACACTTGCCAATCTCATGTGATAGGGATTAATATATGGAATACATACAGGTCTCATACAGCTCATCAACAAAAACAAACATCCCTGTTCAAAAGTGGTCAAAGGCCTTGAATAGACTTTTCTCCAAAGAAGATGCAGAAGGGACCACAGGCATATGAATGGATGCTCAACCTTATAAGACATCAGGGAAATGCAAGTCAGACCCACAGTGGGCTAGCCCTTCACTTCACTGGGGATGGCTGTTTTTTTAACAAAAAGGATCAGTGAGTTTGTGGCCAATGCAATGCTGGGATTTGCTGGTGGGAAATGTAAAATGGTATATAGTTCTAGAAACGAGTTTGGCAGTTCCTCAAAAAGCTAACCATAGACATGCCACATGGCCTGAAGAGATGGCTCGGTGGTTAAGAGCACTGGCTGCTTTTCCAGAGGACCCAGGCTCAATTCCCAGTGCCCACAGGGTGGCTCACAACTCAAGTTCCAAGGGTATCCAAGGGTTCTTCTGGTGCCTGCAGATACCTCTGCCTGTGGTGCACAGACGTAAATGCAGACAAAACATGTATACACATAAAATAAAATTCAATAAGAAATTTTAAACAGTTTTTTTTTAAAGAGAAATGCCATGTGACCCAGCAACTCCCCTTCTAGGTATGGACGCACAAAAAGCTGAAAGCGGTGGTGTAAACACACACTTGTACAAGGTGGTTTGCAGCATTATTCACAACAAAGAAGAGGAAGCCATGTAAGTGTCAATAATAGGGGAGTAGATAATGAAGCACAGTCTTCGTATCAAGGGGTTACTTGGGGACTGAACCCAGGTTTCACACATGGAAGACAGGCATTCTGCCCGGCCTTATATAAGCGAATACTATCCAGCCTTGGAGAGGAGGGGAATCCTGACACGTTCTACAGCATAGACAAAGTCTGAAAAGATTTGCTAAATCGAACAAACTAGACAGAAAAGGACAGACATTGTCTAAGTCCACGTCTATGAGCAACCTGGAATAGCCAAAGCGACCAGTGGGAAAATGGGGTAGGAGGTGGTGGGGAGCTACTGCTTAGTGAGAATAGGTTTCTATTGGGGATGATGAAAACATCCCAGAAATGAACAAGAATGGTATTTTTATAACCCGTGAGTGTTTTAATCCACAATTACACTTAGAATTAAAGTGGTAGATTTGGGTTATGTCTATCTTTATACCCTGCTGTGGTTTGAAGAGCATATCCTCCCAGGGTTCATAGGTGTCTTAGTACCCAGCACGGCAATTTGAAGAGGCAACTGGAGCTTCAAGAGAGGGCCTAGCTAGCACAGGGTGATTAGGTTACTGGTGGGGCACTGTCCTTGGAAGGGATTAATGTAGTTCTCACAGGATCCTGAGTTGTCAGGAGAGAGGGTTGTGGGCCAGGGATGGAGCTCAGTGGGCAGATTGCTTGGATAGCATGTATGAAGCTCAGTTCATCCCCAGCACTGTATACACTGTGGGGGTTCATGCCTGTAATTCCAGCACTCACAAGCTGGAGACTGGAGGATCAGAAGTTCAAGGTCATCTCATTTATCTACTATATAGCAAGTCCAAGGTTACCTTGGGTTATGTGAACCCTGTCTCAAAGACCAACAACAATATACATACAAAGTGAGATAGATAGATAGATAGATAGATAGATAGATAGATAGATAGATAGATGATACACAGGTAGACAGATGCTAGATAGATAGATAGATGATACACAGATATAGATAGATAGATAGATAGATAGATAGATAGATAGATAATAAAAGACCAAACTGTCCCTGCCCACTCTCTGTCTTCCCATCTCACTCTATGGTCTTTCTTTCATGTACACAGCCCTCCATGAAGCCGTTCACAATGTGGTGACCCAGACAAGAGAGTCCCCATCAGAAGCTGAATCAACAGAACTGTCCAATTGGGGACTTTCAGTCTTCACAATAAGAAACTAAATAAAATTATCAATAGAGCTTCCAACCTCAAGTATTTAATAATAACTGAACGCTGGCTGATGCACAGAATGAGAGGACTGGTTACCAGTCTTTCTCCCTGCTATTCAGCACACCCCACACAGATTATGAAAGCAGGTTTTGTTTGTTTTTAAATCAACCTTATTTTCAGATACCCTCTCACCCAACTAGCACTAAAACAGGAAGAGAAGTAACCTTGGAATCCAAAAGATGGCCACCAGCCCCTGCGTTCTGGATTCTGCATGCTCCGTGCTCCAGCAAGCTTTGCACATTTCCAGAAACTCTGTGGGGTTTGGAACTCCAGGCAACTCAGGGCAGCCTATGCCCGGTGGTGTGCCCATGATCAAGACAGGCCCATTCAGCACAGATGGCAAAACTTGCCAGTGAGAAGGAAGTGACAGGGTGGTCTGTGGGGTATTCATTTGCCAATTAGCGGCTTCTCTCAGCCCAGACTCTGGCCTCCACATGGCCAGGGTTTAAGCCTGCCCCCATGCAGCTGAGGTTTACATCCGGATCTGCCAGGCAACCCTCGGAAAGCCAGCTATGAACACCAAACGACTCTCGGCTCCCGAGAAGTTTTCCACATCATACATCCCTCTAGATACTCACAGCCTGAGTCTTCTCCATATGCTTCAGGAAATGCACCAGGAATAAATCAAATTGACTCCACCAGTGTCCCCTCACTTGAAGGGAGCATATGTCTCCCATCAAAAATGGCTACAAGTCAGTGAGCAGCCTTTCCAGGAAACCTCATACCCTTATTGATTTTCAGCCTAAAATTGGGAATTTTTTTTTCCTGGAGAAAAACAAACAAAAACAAAAACAAAACAAAACCAAAAAGCAAAACAACAACAAAAACCCAACCAACAAATTGGCCATCTAGACACAACTTTTGAAACTCTTACTTGAGGTCCAGAAGACCTACGCATATCATGTATGGGAAAACGTAAACACCAGAAGAAATTCCTAAGATATACGTATCAATGACACTACCCCGTAAGAGAAGACACACCACTGGCTGCTATATTCAAGCCAATCTCCTGTACGTGAGGAAGGGGAGGTGGAATGCCACAGTGTCAGGAACCTGGTGTAACATCACTGTTCCCCTTTATGCCCAGGCTGAGCCCCAGCAGCCCCGAAGCATCAGGCCTGTGGCCAGTGTACTGCAAAGCTGGAAGCTTGTCCCTAGTGTGTGGGTTTTTAGGCGGTGGGGCCTTTAAGAAGTAGCGTCTGACAAAAGATAACTAAGTCTGGGGATTCTAGCCACACCAACCTGTCAGTGTTGTCTTCAGGGAGAAGGCGAGGTGTCGGGGAACTGGATTAGTTCCCAGGAGAGTGAGACGCTGCTATAAAGCAAGTTTGAGCGTCTTCTGTTCACTTTCTTGTACCTGTGCCCTGACCCGTGCCCCTGGAGGTTCCAGGGAAACTCACAGGATGCTAGTGCCGTGATCTTTGGGACCCTGCCGCCAACAGAATTGTGTGTCAAATGGATGTGTTACCCACCCACAAGCATTTTTGTTATAGCAACCTAAAATGGAGTAAGGTCATTTAAATATGCATTATTTTTAAGGGCCTTTCTCATAAGCGATTTTTGACTATTTCCTTTTCAGTTCCTCTGAAGACATTACTGTCAAAATAGCTCAGAGGTTTGAGCTCTGGAAGACCTTGCCCGTTTATTCGCTCAACACATTTTTCTTATGTCTTCAAAAAATATTACTACATATTAATTATATAAAATAATGGGTTTTGTTAGGATGTTTTTATGTATTCAAAGTGTATAACATACTTTGGTGGTATCGACACATCCATCATTCTCTCTTGTCCCCAGATTCCCATTCCACCAATCCTCTTCCTCTTCCCAAACAGCCAGCCAGCCTGACTTCCTTCCTTCCTCCCTCCCTCCCCCCCC
>CABHPP010000339.1:0-17500 GCA_902168425.1 Peromyscus attwateri | reverse complement strand
ACTTTTTATGCCCATGCATAAAAAGCAACTCCCTATTAGAGTTTTATTACAAAGCCATGCCAACCCAGTCACAGCCGTAGATGCCACTTCTAACCCTAGCTGCCACCCTTCTTCCTCCACAGCTGTGGCCACTTCCTCCGTGGAAGCAAGCCCCCTCAGGGCCATCGGTAAGGGATGGAGTCAACCTCTTCCCACATCTTCCTAACATTCCTTTTTTTTTTTTCACCTCTTCCACTAATCATTAATTTTCTTTTAAAGAGCATCTCGCACTCTGCGAACCATTTCCATGGAGCTTCCTCAATTACTTTGCCCAGATTCATGAGAGCGACGGCTATTTATGGTCGCTACAAGCCTTATTAAATGCGTTCCTTACATTATAAGATTTGGGAGTCACCGTTACCCCTTCATCCCTGGGAGACAGATGTTGTGTGAGCATGCACAGGGCCATCTGTGTCATAGCAGAACTCTGTCAGAGCCCTTGGGTGACCAGGTCAACTGTAAGATTTTAAGAATAACCTCCCTCTCCCGACAATCCCCCCCCCCCCCGCCCCACCGCCGCTGCCAAGCAGTAGATGGCTTAAACAGTGGCATTAAAATATTCAGTAGGCCATGTTGTAGGCAGATGTGTTTTCTCCTGAGCTTTATTGTTCCACATAGAGAGCACAGGGAGACTATATTTCATGTAATTCTCTTCTTAACATTTATTTATTTATGTACTTAATTTTTTATGGAGGATGTGGGCGTGTTCACACACATACACACATGTGCATGCCACATCTCATGTGTGGGGGTCAGATGACAACTTCCCTGTTCTCTCTTTCCACCATGTACGTTTCGGGGATTGAACTCAGGTCGTCAGGCTTGGTGGCAGGTGCCTTCACCTACCGAGCCATCTTTGTCGGTTTTGTTGGTGATTCTTCTTCTTATTTTTCTTCAATGTTTATATATTTTTAAATTTACTGTGTGTGTGTGTGTGTGTGTGTGTGTGTGTGTGCGCATGCGTGCGTGCATGTGAGTGTGTGGTGTTTGCACATGCAGATCCCAGAGCCCAGAAGGCGACATGGGATCTCAAAGAACTGGAGTTACGGTTACAGCTAATTAGGAGACCCTTCCCACCACGTGAGTACTGGCAACCAAATTCAGGTCCTCTGTAAGAGCACCAAGCACTCTGAAACTACCAAACCGTCTCTCCGTCTCTCCAGCCTCTGGATGGCAATGCTTATGAGCTGTGGGATCTTGGAAATGGTACACAAGCATTTTCTTCAGTGCCGTGTTGATAGCTGAATGAGATCCTAACAAGAGAGTCAGCCTGTCCTGTGACATTTTTAAAAGCCAGTCTCTGACTTCTCACTAGTGACATCAGTCCTCACTGGTACCTTCTCCCACAGATAAGGCTGCTTTGTCTACACAGAAACTCTTTCTGGCTAGCGAGGTATCTTCTGGACATCTTGCTTCTGTATCTCTGCTCCCCTGTGCACTTTGATGCTTGGGAGGTGGTTTCTTTTCTAACACCTCAGGAGATAGCTGTGCCCCCTTCAGAACAACCTTCATAGAACTGAAATGGGTCTTACTCAGGATTAGGCTTGGCTAGAGAAACGAGTGAGTCCCCTGACTTTCTATCGAGACCACTTAAACTCTTTTCCAGCAGGGCGGCCATGGTGCTCGCCTTTAACCCCAGCACTTGGGAGGCAGAGGTAGGCGGATCTCTGTGAGTTCAAAGCCAGCCTGATCTACAGAGTGAGTTCCAGGACAGCCAGGGCTATGCAGAGAAAGAAACCCTGTCTCAAAACAACCAGAAAACAAACAAAACAAAACACTCTTTTCCATATCAGTAATCACATTTTACTTTCTGGTCACGTGTGTGCTTGTAGGCAGAGCACTTTTACCGCCCCTTGAGAACTTTTTGATGGCATTCACAATAAGGCTGTTGAGGAGGAAAACTCTGACCTTCAGCCTGTCTCAACCTTCCACATGCCTTCCTCACAAAGCTTAATTATGTCTAGCTTTGGTTTAAGGTAAGGGATGGGGTGACTCTTCCATCTGAAGAAATACTTAGAGGCCATTGCTGGGTTATCAAGTGACCTAATTTCAACACTATTATGTCTCTAGACATTGGAAGCCTGGGCAGAAAGGGAGGAAAGTGGGGCGCAGTCTGTTGGCAGAGCAATCGGGACACATATGACGTTTATCATCTTTGTTGTCTCATACAGGTGTGGTGCCTGGCGCCTTGAAAACAATTATAGTAGTAATATTAAGAAACACTGATCACAACTCAGCATGATGGCAGACATCACTATGAGGAGAAAGTGTGAAGTATGGTATTACCCAAGTGTGACCGAGATGTAGGGTGGAGCAGAGCTTCTGGGAAAATGGTACTGATATACTTGCTTACTGAGGGTCAGCACAATCCTTCAATGTCTAGACGACACACTATTGTGATGCCAGGTAGAGGCACAACAAGACTAGGTGTGCCCGTCTGTCCCCTCCACACTATAAAGAAATAATGGAGCCAGCGAGAGGAACAAGGAGGAGGACATGGCTTCCAGAAGTCTAAAGAGGAAAAGCAAAGCATGATGTGGAGTCTGAGATGTTCATTCATCCAACCATCCATTCATCTATTTATTCATTCATTCATTCATCCTCTTGGCAGATACCGAGAGTGTTGTCTGTGGTCCAGGCACTGCTCCAGGCTGTGGGGATACTTTAGTGAACTAGCCATGTCTGTTTTTCTGTAGGGCTTTTTTCTCATAGTTAATGAGTGAGGCTGAAAGGTGGGGGGGGGGGGCGGTTTTAAAAAGGGCAGGTGGAGAGAGATCCGGGAGTGAATAGCTGAAGCAAGGAGGAGCCAGGTTCCCCAAAGGCCAGAGAGACGCCATCTGGCTAGAGCCCAGGGAGGCCGGGGGGGAAAAAGTGAATCTTGTCTGGTACTCGGGGGGCCTTGATCACAGTCTGTGACTCAGGGTGCCAAGCTTGCCATCGCTATAATGTGTCATTGTTGACGTTTCCATTCTCAAATGTAACACTTGGATCTTCCGCAGCGTGTCGGGGTGGGGGTGGGGCTTGTTGGACTTGGCACCATCTGGTGGACTGAGTCTCACCATGCGTAGATATCACCGACGGCAGTGGCCTTAGCAAGCTAGCCACGACATCATAGACTCGCAGTGGACCCAGAGTCCAGAACATCTATTTCTCTCTCATGTTCCTTTCCTAAACACTGCAACATCTATGTATCTCATTTGAAAACACTTAAATTACATTTACTTATTTCTCGTGTGCTTGCACACGTAGGCGCTGCACACATATGGAGGTCAGAGGGAGAATTTCGAGAGTTAGTTCTCTCCCTCCCACCGTGTGGGCCCTGGGGGATCAAACTCAGGTCTTTAGAGTTGCCCGCAAGCTCCTTTTCCTGCTGAGCCATCCCACAGGCCCCAACACATTATAGTTAATGTTCACAAGCCCTTTTTATAGATGGGAATGCTGAGACTTACAGAGATAAGTAACTTAGTGGCAGGTCTTGCTGTATGCTCTTTTTAACCGGCCAAGGGAGCCAGCCCTTCATCCCCCAACCTCTATCTTCTTCCTCCTACAGTGGAGGGGTCAGTGCAGTGATGGGAATGTAAGTGTCAACAGGAAAGAATCAAGCACTGCTCTTGGACAATGGTTCCTAGTGAGCCCTCTACACGTGCTGGTTACTACACCAAGGCATGTTAATGACGTCATTTAACCCTCCGGACCAGCCTGTGAACTTACGCATCCTCGCATCCTCACAGCCAGGTATGCTATCGGGGAACAGTGAGTGAGGTGGCGTTGAGGTGCCTTCCAGCTCAGTGCTGAGCCTCAGCACAGTTAAGATCGATTCACTGTCTTCGGAGCCGGATGCTGTTCCTTGACAGTGGCCCTTTCTAACCATGGGGAACCTCAGACGCTTTGCTCCAGCCTATGGACCATAACGCCTCCATGTGGGGGTTCTGGTGTGGTCTCCTCCTCCATGAACTTGCCCGGCGTAGTACTCAGAGCTCGGTAGACAGGCCTCGCCAATGGTATTTCCTTTCATTTACCCCTTATTCAATTTAGAGGTTTGCTAAGTGAATTTCTGTTAAGCAAGGGATATCTGTTCTCAGATTTCACTAACTGCTACTTTCGGGGCAAGGGGTTATTAGTGAGACTTCCTCTTGCAGTGGGTGAGGAAGGGCCAGGGAAATGGAGGAGAGGGTCATTCCAGCTGTAAGGGTCAGACACCACCACGGAAACAAAGAAACAACAGTGAGAAACGCCAGGCCTTTGTCTTGTCTCTTTGTGTGTGTGTGTGGGGGGACCAAAGTCATGCATGTGTATGTATGTGAGAGCGCCTCACGTGACCACGCCAGGACTTTAAAGCCGGTGCCTCCGAGCTGAGCTCTGGTCTCAAAACAAAATAATTGCATGCAGACATCGCTTTTGATCACATTCTAACGCCGATTTACAGCTCGGCTTCCTGGTAACCCCAGAGAAAGCCCTAATCAGGGAGTGTGCAGCAAAGCTCAGAATTTCGAGTCCGTGGGAGTGGGGGTCTGCAAGCGTACGTTTGCACAAGGGGGCAGTGAGCCCCATTTACTCATTTTAGCTCCCCCTTCCCCAAATTAAGTTCTCTTGTGGCCGCTGAGGTATTTTCCTCTGAATGGCTCTGTTGAGCACTGGAGGGAGAAGACAATTTTTTTGTGTGGTTTGCTGCAGGCTAGGCAGTTTTTCCATTCTGTTCTTTTACTATGATCACTTCATTACCTACCCCTGACGGGCTTTCTTTAGGTTCCCGTCTGTTTTTAATAAGAAGCAGACGAGAAACAAAGTTTCGGTTGTGTTTGAAAGCTTTAGCATCCCCCCCCCTCCCTCCCGAAATAATAGGTTAAAGAATTTTATTTGTCTTTTGAGGTTCTGAGGTTTGCTCAGAAAATTCTCTCACCCGAGCCTTGGGGCTACAGGGAAGCCATACTTAGAATATAGTAACGAAAGGCAGATTCCCGGGCTGTGCCCAGCCACTGAATCCGAAGCAGCCGAAGGGAGGCTCAGGAACCCGCACTTCCAGCAAGTATTCCAGGTGGTTCTTTGGGATAAGGAAAAAAAAAAAAGTTTAAAGTTTGAGAAGAGAGTGCAGAAGTGGGGGGGGGGGGGGATCCGCCAACCGATATTTCTTTTTAATTATGACATAATTCAAATGCCATCAAACTCACCATTTGAAAGCATACAATTACGTGATTTTAGTATAGTTACAGGCCGCCTAACCACCACTATCCAGGTCCGAATTCCCATCCTCCCCACAAAGAGCCCCATACCAAATAGCAGAGTCTCTACCTCACCCTCTCCATAGCTGTAGGTAAACACTAATCTACTCTCTGTCCCTACGGATTTGCTGGTTGTGCACATCCCACGTAAATACAGAACTGATGACCTTTCGCGTCTAGCTTCTTTCCCTTAGTGTAATGTTTTCAAGGTCTGTTCATAATTGCAGCATTTCCTCTTTGTTTACGCACTGCTGGGCTTCACAGGGGGCGGGGCTAGAGATGGGGGCGGGGCTAGAGATGGGGGGCGGGGCTCAATCAAAGACACTTCTCCAATAGTTCAGGGGTCAGGTGAGAATGGAGAACACCCGGATCTGGCCCCAAACTGAATGACTGAATTCACAGAAGCAGCCAGTGTGGGTGTGGTGACAGCACTTCCCTACGCACAGTGTGATCCAAGTCAGGGTCAGCAGGGGCATTCATTCACCCTGTACTCATCAGGTCTGGGTCTCAGTAAGAGATGACACAGTCAAGGCTGGGAGAGATAGCAATGGTACGTGGTAGGGAGAGAGACCCCTGCCATATGACAGAAGGGGTTGTGTTGGAGCTGGATATGGCTGCTTAAGTGGGCCACGTGACTGATGGGTTATAGGAACAAGTTACCTAAACATTGATGATCCAGAAATGTAGGACATGGGCTCAGGTAAAAAGAAAGGTCCAGGACACCTGTTGAACTTGAGTCAGTTCTTATCCACACTGACTGTATGTCAGAGTCACCTGAGGCCTTAAATGTACCCAAGTCCAGTTTTTACTGGAGAGATGGCCCAGTAGTTAGAGCATTCTGATTTCCAGGGAACTTAAGTTTGTTTCCCAGCACCCATGTTGGGTGGCTCACAACAGCCTGTGACCACAGTTCAAGGGGATCCAACACCCTCTTCAGGATTCTGCAGGAACTAACTTCCCCTACCACAAACACATAAATCAAAAAAAAAAAAAAAGAAAGAAAGAAAGAAAGAAAGAAAGAGAAAAAAAAAAAAAAGAAAGAAAAGAAAAGAAAAAAAGAAAAGAAAAAGAAAAAAGAAAGGCTGCCCCCTGTCTTGAGAGGCCTGGCTTTATTTTAATTCATTTCTTTTGGAGGGAGCCAGTATTCAGACCCACTGACTCCAAGGATCAATGAAAGAAAGACAGATGTTAGCCTGCAGCATCAGGCTGGAAAGGGACCACACATGACTGACCACATCAGTTATTGACAAACTGAGGTATCTTTTCATGAAAATAGGTGCCACTGAGTATTACTGTAAGACAGGAAACATATAATCTGGGCTCTTTAAAAAACTGGGTTGGATGTTTTCCTTAGCTATGGAAGACATTGAGTTCAGACTATGGAGTCTGAACTTCATGTCTGCCCCAGCCAGCCATCATCAGGCCATATCCCTGAGCATTTCTTCTTCCTGGAGATCCCCAACTCTTGCTGCTTCTCTAGGTTGTGGATTGTTGAGAAGAACTGTCTTAGATGCAACACTTCCTTTGCTCTTGATTCATCGAGTTTGTTGGTGAAATAGACACTTGCCCTGTCCAGCTAGGACCCAGAATACTGAAAATGTGTAGCCATGAGCAAGAGTGCCTGGGCAGACCCATGCGCTGACATCCCAGAAGTTGTCCTTTCTAAGCACTAGTAACACTGGCTGAGTTTTGTCTACACTGTTGGTGGACATCTGTTCATCCATCACCCTCTGGTGGAAAGCTTTGGCTTCAGGGATAGAGAAGGAGAAGGGAAACTGAAAACCGGTCTTTCCCTCCCAACTAGCAAAATGTATGAGCACAGAGGCACACTCTAATCCAGCTTCTCTCCGATTGCTGTTTGCAATCAGAATTTCTGCTAGGACCCAGTATGCCCTGATTCCCTTGAGAGGGACATCTAAATTACAAATTTCATCACTGTGATAAAATACTTGAAAGGAAGGAGTTGTCTTGGCTCACAGTTTGAAAGGCTACAGTCCCTGATGGTGGGAGGCAAGGAGGTGTCTATGGTGGTGGCAGGAGCCCAAGGTGACTTCCTCACAACTTGGGGGATCAGGAAACAGAGACACCAGCAGAAAGCTGCTGGTCCGGGCTATAACTCCAAGCTCCACCCACCCCCCACAGTTGATCCACTTCTTCCAGTTAGAGCCCAGGTTCTAAAACTTCTACAAACCCCCCCTCCCAAAACAGTACTACCAGGGGTGCATACCTGAGCGTGGGAGAGACATTTCCCATGCAAACCACAGTGGGGAGGTCAGGGCTAAGGAGTACAGATGAATGAGGCTGCCAGCTAATATGGGCATTTGGGAATCCAAGCAATCATTAAATAAAGAAAAGTGAATGCCTGAAAGTGATATACATCTGTGTGTATTGGGACAGAAGGAGGAGGAGGAGAAAGAAGAGGAGGAGGAGGAGGAGGAGGAGGAGGAGGAGGAGGAGGAGGAGGAAAGGGCAGAGGAGGAAGAGGAAGAGGAAGAGGAGGAGGAGGAAGGGAAGGAGGAAGAAGAAGAGGAGGAGGAGGAGGAAGAAGAGGAGAAGGAGAAGGAGGAAGAAGAAGGAACAATGACTCTGAAAGGTTATACAATAGAAAGTCATTAGTCGTTGCCCCAGCTAGTAAGAGCTCAGGTGACTCTCTTCTTCTCTTTTCATTGATCTGTTTTCTATTTTTTCCCCTACAATGATTGTGTAATTACTTGGGTTATTAAAAACACTTTACTGTGGTTCCAAAAAAAAATAATAATTGGTATCTAGAGGCCACAAGAAAAGGCTGTGTCTGTTCCTACTTATCCTAGGAGGGGAGGGGGAATATATCATGTTTTGGAAGGATTTTGCCTAATCCCAAATGGGTAAAATAGAAAAGCTAGGTGCCTTCTGGGGTATGTTTGGTGGTGTGGAAAAAAATCAATTGCACACCTGAATTTGAGCTGCAGGATGGGAGAGACCGAGTCACAAGTGGAGTAGGTAAGGGAGCCGAAACGATGGAGAGAGAGGAGGTGTAGGCATGATCTTGGAGTGTCTGAAGTGTTGCCCCGGGGCAGTGGAACCTAACACTGATCAAGCACATGGGTTACAAGGGACCAAGATTCAGGAAGGCCATATAAGGGAAGTTTGTCCAGCAGCCTGGCAGACATGTCCCCGACTGATGTCTTAGGAAATGCTGTAATAAAATGACCTCAAACTTCAGCCAACCAAGATGTTTGTTCACTGGTATGATGTCATCGTCAAGGTGACAGGAGAGTTCATGGGGAGGAATATGAAGAGAAGATTGGAGCATGCGATCCAGCGAAGAGGCTAAGAAATGTGAAGGCAAGATATGGCCAGGCTTTGTGGGCAGATGGGAGAGACTGGGGAGGTCCAGTGCAGCTGAAGTTTTCCTGTGTCCCGCCTGGTCCTCAGCTGCTCAGACCCAAGTAAATACACAGAGGCTTATATGAATTAAAACTGCTCAGCCACTAGCTCAGGCTTACCACTGACTATCTCTTACACTTAAACTCAGCCCATTTCTGTTAATCTATACATTGCCACGTTTTCCGTGGCTTTACCTGTGTGCCATTACATGCTGCTCCCTGGACGGCAGGCTGGCGTCTCCTGACTCAGCCTTCCTCTTTCCAGAATTCTTCTTGTCTGCTTATCCCGCCTATACTTCCTGCCTGGCTACTGGCCAATCAGCATTTTATTAAACCAGTGTACAAAAGCATTATCCCACAGCAGTCCAGCCAGTGTAGACTAGGGCAAGCAGGAGGAGGTCCAGATTAAAGGCCAAGGAACCTGAGGGAAGAGGGCTGTGATAGTCAAGCTTGAGCTCATATAATGCATGTGTGCAAACTAGGAAAAGGTGCCCACTAGGTGAAGGCCCCTTAGCACTCTGGGTGAGTGGAATGTGATCTAGATTTGATTCTTCTGTCTGTTTTCCTGAAACCAGCTGTCCTCACTTGACAGACAGCTTGTACACATGCCAATGGAGATCCCGGGTAGTACCATCATGGCTTTCCTCACACAACCTCAGTCAGAAGCTAGGGTATGGGAGTGGGATCTGGGAAGTATCCAGGGTAAGGGATAGCATGGGCCCAGGACATAGGTGAGTGGGTGGAGGCCCAAGGCAGAGTTATAAGACTAGTGATAAGCTAGAATGCTAGGCAGGGAAACTGAGGCAGAATCCCATTTGTATAGACAGAGGAAGTATGGTAGGCACACAGATGACGTTGAAATCACTTCTGCTTCCAGAACTCTTCTCTGGCCATGCCATTCATTCTAGGTGCTTCTGGAATATTCTGCCTACATAGTCCAACTCTAGTATAAACCAGAAGGGAGCTACAGCTTGTATAAGCAGGCCTATAGAAGCATTGGGGGGGGGGGCCCCTGAGGGCCAGGACTGGCAAGGGGCTGGCTGACTAGGTCTAAGACCTCTTAAGTGTCCAGCCATCCTTTATGAAGGTGGTTGTTCTGGATAGTCTTTGTCAATTTGACACAAGCTAAAGTCCATCTGAGAGGAGGCAACCTCAATTCAGAAAATGCCTCCATAAGATCAGGCTGTAGGCAAGCCTGTAGGACATTTTCTTAATCCGTAATTGATGGGGGAGGGCCCAGCCCATTGTAGGTGGGGCTGTCTCTGGGCTGGTGGTCCTGGGTGCTATAAGAAAGCAGGCTGAGCAAGCCAATAAGCAGCACCCTTTCATGGCCTCTGCATCAGCTCCTGCCTCCAGGTTCCTGCCCTGTTTGAGTATCTGTCCTGACTTCCTACAGTCATGGAAGTCATACAATGTGGAAGTGTAAGCCAGTTAAACCCTTTCCTCCCAAAGTTATTTTGGTCATGGTGTTTTCATCAAAGCAATACAAACACTGACCAAGACAGTGGTTTTCAAATGTGAGCATGTGTTAGAGTCGCTAAGAGGTCCCCAAGGCTCACCAGTGTCCTACTCAGCTGGTCTGGGGTCGGGGTGGGGGTGGGGGGTGGGGATTGACAGGATTTGTATTTTGTCCTCTTATTCTGAAGAAGATGTTCCTCATTTGAACTTGTGATCCTCCTGCCTCCACGTCCGGAGTGCTGGGATTACAGGTGTATGCCACCGCATCGAGATTGTGTAATGGTTGGGACAGAACCCGTGTGTGAGGCCAGCCAGCATTCTATCAGCTGAGCTGTATCTCTGGGGACCAGAGGAGAATGCGGGAGGTCCTGCTTTCTCACTCTCAGTTTTATTCCCTTGAGGTAGTCTCCCACTGAACCCGGAGCTAGCCTGTGGGCTAAAGCTAGCCCCTGAGGCACTCCTATCTCTGCCCCACACAACACTGGGATTACATGTATGTGTGGAGCTATACTTAGGTTTTATGTGGGTGCTGGGGTCTGAACTGGGGTCTTTAGGCTTACGCATCAAGTGCTCTTCTTGCACACTGAATCGTTTCTCCAACCCCTTGTATTGTGTGTGTGTGTGTGTGTGTGTGTGTGTGTGTGTGTGTGTGTGTTGCCTGCACTATTCACCGTGTCTTTTTGAGACAGGGTTTCTCCTTGACCTGGGGCTCATTGAGTAGGCTAAGCTGGCTGGCCAGCGAGCCCCAGGGGTTCACCTGTTTCTCTGTCCCCAGCATTGGGATTACAAGCGCACACCACCAAGTTCAGCATTTTTTAAAGAAAGAAGTGGGTTCTGTCGATCAAATCCAGGTCTTTGTGTTTCTGTGGCGAACACTTGACTGGCTGATCCATCTCTTCAGTCCTGAACATTGTGTTTCTTACAACACAATTCCCAGGTGGTGTGGATACTGTTGGAGCAGTGGCCATACTTAGAAACCACTGTTCCAGAAACATTTTCTACAAGCCAAGGCCTTGAGGGCTTGGTCCTCCATGTGTCTTTGTTGGATCCAGGGTCCAATAATCAAGGGTGTCCCTTCCCTCACCCCCGACAGATCACCATTCCGGGCCTCTGTGGGTCTGCATCTCAATTCTTTTCCTGGCTGACTATTGTAAGTTCTTCGATTCTGTTCTCCATTTTATCTCTGTCTATATATCTCCCCAAGGAAGAACTGAAGAGTGGCTAGAAGGGTGTATTGGTCATTTTTCTCATTGCTATGACCAAACACTTGGCCAGAAGCAACTTAAGGAAAAGAGGGTTTACTTTGGCTTACATTTTAGGAATGGATACAGTGAACCTGGTGAGGACGGTGGGAATCGGCTGGTCACGTGGTTTCCAAGTCAGGAAGCAGCCAGTGACCAGGAAGGCTTTCAGACCTTAGGACCCAACCACTTCCTTCAGCAAGGCTCCACTTGCTAAAGATTCTACAACCTTCCAAAACAGCACCACAAGATGTTTTAAAACCTAAGTTCTAACACCTAAGTTTCTGAGAGATATTTCATAGCCAAAGCACCACAGAGGGCCTGGGGTGATCGCCAGACCTCTTGCTGTCATAGTGCCTTGGTGTCCTGGAGGCAACCCTGGGATTTCTGGAGGTAAAAGGGACCAGCAGAGCAGAGATCGGGCCCCCTGAAATCTCAGCTGAGTTCTAAATGAATCGAGCCTCTGACCTAGAGGAGTTCCTGCCCCATATGGAGTCTCAGTTTCCCTCACTGTAGGCGGCCCCGGATGCTTCACCCCCAGAGATCCTTCCCGACTCTGCCGAGGACGATGGATCAGAAGAGAAGAGAGGGTTTGCTGAGGAGTAAGTGGGAGTAAAGATGACATCATGATGGTGAGCTGGGCTGGGAGTTTGGTGTGAGTCACACGCGGCAAGAGGGCAGGGGAGGGCTTGACTAGGGAGTCATGTGGCCGTACTATGGGCCAGAAAGCTGTGGCTGGCGGGGCTTGAGGGTTCAGGGGTGACAAACTCTCCCATAGTCCCATTTAACCTCAGGTCCCGGGGGGTAGAGGTGGAGCTTATGGCTCTGGAGAACTGTAGGCCCTTATTGGGAATGGTCACACTGAAGAAATGGCTGCTGGGCCCTGGCCCAGTGCCTTGTGGGTATGTGATTGATGGTAGATCTTCATGCAAGCGAGCCCCGCTGCAAAGCCCCTACCTCGCAAGCCTTCCCAGCCTCATCCCTCTGCCCTCTTGGCTCCAGCTACAGTGGTGGCATATGTACATCGTAGACGGAGACCAAGACTTGTTGGCTTTTGTAGCCCATGAACAGCCCAGGTTAGTCCAGTGATGGACACCCATTGGGGACCTCCAAGAAGGAAACCATCCAGTGTCATCAAAGGGTAGAGAGAGCCGAGGGTCTGGTGTCCCTTTCCTGTCCCCTCCCGGATTGCCACTTCTTTGTCTTCCATGACTTTTGCTGGGATCCTTTGGTGGCTTTGCTGAGATGTGTGGGTCACACCGAGGCTCACCACCCAGATGGGGATTCATCATACGATAGCACAGCTCCAAAAAGTCCCTCGCTCGGGCACTGGACTGGTGGCTGGGAGGCTTTGTTTGTGTCTGTTTCACAGCTGGCTGCATACTCTTGTCTCTTCTTCTCTAGGGAGGTTCCTCGTCTGTCGGTTGGCAGCTGTCGTCCGTGTGTGTGTGTGTGTGTGTGTGTGTGTGTGTGTGTGTGTGTGTGTTTTCTCATCTGTCAACTGGCAACTGTTATCCACGTGTGGGTGGGTGTGAGACCTTAGGGTATTTTGCTGTTAGTTTGATTGGTGATGAGTGTGTGTGTGTGTGTGTGTGTGTGTGTGTGTGTGTGTGAGACAGACAGACAGACAGACAGGGTCTCTTACTGGCCATGAACTCACCAGGTGTAGGGTAAAGTGGCTGGCCAGTAAACAAGCCCTAGGGATCCACCTGTCTGTACCTCTACAGCACTGAGGTCACATGACTTTTTTCTTCTTTTTTGGGGGGCAGGGTTGGGTTTTTGGGGATCCAATTCAGGTCCCACCAACTAGGCAGTCCCTCAGTTGCGGCAGCTGTTGCTCTGGAATCACCAGACTCCCTGACACAGAGAGCCACACTTACCGACATATCTGCTCTTGTCGTCTTGTTATAAACCTTCAAGGGGTGGGAGATTGGCCTCCAAGTAGCTGCCATCCCCAGTCCTTGGGGTGTGCCAAAAGGGTCGGGACTCCAGGGAGATATCCGGCAGCTGTCCACGCATCTATGGCCCCTGGGGTGAGTAGGGGGCTCCCAGCCTAGCTCAGCTGCAGTCGGAGGCAGGCAAGGTCTCCTCAGCAGGGGCTATGGTCAGGTTGGGGGCTGGCTTGGGAGGTTATATGAGGGTACAGGAAATATCTGGAATCTATGGGAATGAGAATACAGGTCAGAGGTCACCTCAAATTAAAATGGAAAAAGTCCCCTGTGTGAGGGCAATCAAAGGAGGTGAGGACATGTGCTCTTCCGGGGGCCAGATGTTAGTGGTTAAAATTCCTGTGGGGCCAGCAGGAGGCCCAGGAGCAGCCCTTAGGGCCCCTCGGGGCGGGAGCACAGAGACCAAAAAGTGGCTCCTTAAGCCCTCCATGGCACTGACCCCAGGATTTACTGAGCATAGACAGCCTCGGCCCACCAAGTAGGGTCCTGGTGGGGGGGAAGGGCAGTCTGGGTCTCAAGGTCCCCAGGACCCCTCACTCAGACCGCCCCAGAGTGAAACAGGATCCCAGGTCCCTGCTCCAGCCAGCCAGGACAGCTCATTAGCTGGAGGGCCAGATTCTCTAGATTTATAGGCTAGAGCCTTTACATCTGAGAGCCAAGGTCTTTTGATGTGAGCTCAGGTTAGGGCAGGGGATTCAGCAAGGTTGATGCTGACCAGGACTTGGCCTCAGCCCTCAGCTGCCAGCCCCCAGCCTCCCAGGCTGATGGGCATGGAGGTGGGGGAAGTCAAGGCTCTGCTGGAGTTCATCTAGGTCCTGGGGCCTCCTAGGCAAGAGCCGGAGGAGAGTTAATAGTCCCTCCCCAGCCTTGACCCATCCTAACCCTGTTCCTTCCCTCCTGCTACCCTTGGACCTGGCCCTGTACTGGACCCTGTGAGGACAGGTCCCGCCGAAAGGCGACACACACAGAACTGGAAATAACTGACAACATAATAGGGTGTGCTTTGAAGGCTCCAGCTTGCTCAGCCCAGGGACGTCCATTGGCTGAGGGCTTTCTTGTTTCCTGGCTGAAGGAGGAGAGAGGCAGTGTGTGTGTGTGTGTGTGTGTGTGTGTGTGTGTGTGTGTGTGTGTATGTGTGTTCGTGTGTATATTCATGTGTGTGTGTTCATGTGTGTCATATGCAGAGAACAGAAGAACAAGAGAGAAAAAGCAAGAAGAGACTGAGAGAGCAGAGAGACCAGGCGGGGAGGCAGAGAGTGAGGCAGCAGGAGAGAGGAGGAGAAGGATCTAGAGACACCAGCTCTTCATCCCGAGTTCACGGTTGTCTGAGTCTAGCTGGCCCATTCCATGCCTTTCAGGGGTGTGGCCCAGCCAAGCACCCAGGCTTGCGCTGTCTGAGCTGGTCTCCCCTTCGTAGCAGAAGTAACCAGCATCCAGGAGTAAATATTCATTCTAAGACGCAGACCAAATATCCCACCCCTGTCCCCAGGCCCCTGGGGTGTCGGGGAGAGGACGGAAGGAAGGGAAGGAAGAAGCAGTCAGAGCAGGTGAGGTCTTCTGCTTCACTGTGGTACACCCCACACCGCAGAGTGACAGCCACTGGAGGGTGTTGTCACTCAGAGGCAGGGGAGGCAGAAAGGCAGGATGGGATAGAGTTAGCAGCAGTAGACGGCAGGAAGACAAGGCTGGGAAAAAAAAAAAAAAAAAGATCAGCCCTGCCTTAATAACCTGCAGAAATTTCCAGAAACAAAAGGAGGAGAGAATCTACTGTTTGCCAAGACAGTGACCCAAGCATGGCTGAGACTGTCCCCCTCGTGCCGGCCCGGGAGAAGGGAGAAAACACCACCAAAAAACAAAACAAAAAAAACCCAGTTATGGGGTTCAGAGTACTTCTTGATAGTTATAGGAGATGGAGCTTTCTCCAGGTAGAACCTGGAGTGAGGCTGGCAGATGGGGATACGGGCAGGGTGATTCGGGAAGAGAGGAAGGCTGGGGTAAGGGCACCGTGTCTGAGTCTGCTCACTCTGAGATGTTCCCGAATTCATTTCCTCAATTTTCCCAGGTACTCAATGCTTGCTTCGAAGGGCTGCACGCTTCTTCCAGATTCCTTAGAACCTTAGAGAAGGCTTTGCCCCTGGATGTGGCCAGGCCCACGGGTTGCATTGTGAATCGCATCTTACCAACTGGAAGATCTCTCCTGGCTAGCTTTATTAAGGTTCAGTGGTGGTGGAACCCTATGTTCACATGCAGAGTTTGATAGACAGGACTGAATGGAAATAGCCTAGGACCTTGCACAGAGCAAGAGACCAAATATCTTTTTTGTTGTTGTTGTTTTTGTTTTTTGTTTTTTGAGACAGGGTTTCTCTGTGTAGCTTTGTAGCCTTTCCTGGAACTCACTCTGTAGCCCAGGCTGGCCTCGAACTCACAGAGATCCGCCTGCCTCTGCCTCCCGAGTGCTGGGATTAAAGGCGTGCGCCACCACCGCCCAGCTCAAGAAACTGAGTGTCTTTATCCTCCATAAGCTCCCCTACCCCGCATTGCTCAGGCAACCCCTGCACTGAGTTCTGTGGGTACAGTTTTGACTAGGGCGTCTACAGGTTAGAATTGTGCCTACACATGAGTCTTTCCCTAACTGCTCCATGTCGTCATGTGCCAGGCGGTCCCCAGGCTGCCACCGAACATGTTACTATTTTGTTCTTATTTCTTGATTTTTGTTCTGTTCGGTAGTGTGTGCGTGTGTGTGTGTGTGTGTGTGTGTGTGTGTGTGTGTGTGTGTGTTATGCATGAATGCATGCATGTGTATTCATAGGTGTGAATTCATGCATGTGGAGTCAGAAGTTGAATCTGGGTGTTTTCCTCAATCGCTCTCTACTTTTAGTGAGGCATGGTCTTTCTCGGAACTCTGAGCTTGCCAATGCTAGCAGCTCTCGATAGCCAGACTGCCTGAGATGCCAGGTGGCTACCATACCTGCCTGGTGAGTTGCCGATCTGAACCCGGGTCTTCACACCTGCACACAGCACTGAGCCACCTCCCTGCCCCTGTACTGTCCCTTGTTTGTGGTGGACGATCCCATTCCATTGATGCCGAGGAATCAAATCATCCACTCACCAAGAAGCGTCCTTCCCAGATTTCAGGGATCAGGATTAGAACACTGGAGAGAGGGAGGGTGTGTGCCCTACCCAAGGGCTCCTTTCCACACCCCCTGCCCAGGAGAGGGAGGGAGGTCAGAGTTGGACCCCATGGCATGAGAGGGTGATACAACAGAAAGGCAGACTTGGGACCTGATGGTTGTGTTGTTAGAAGGACTTCCTAGACACCTTTAATGTCATCAGCCACCACTATTTGAGGGCCTGCTAGGTCTCCATCACTATTCTTCAGTGAACCATCCCATCCTGCCACCCCCCCCACTCTCCCCCCCACCCCAGCCCCTGCCACCACCACCACCACAGCTACAAACAAGCCCTCACAAAGGCAGGCAGTTCATTCGGGATTGCAGAGCTGTTAGGAGCCAGTTAGGACTCAGCCCTCGGTTGTTAGCAATGGCTTCTCCCTCCTCACACTGTCTTCCTGGAGGAGGCAGCCGTGTCCTAGGAGTTTCCAAGGTTACCCGCAACATGGCCAATGGGGAGGCAACGTATGGCCCCCTCAGAGTTACAAGAGCCCTTCCCACAGCCCTGACTTGACATAGAAGGTCCTCTGGAAGGCTCTGCAGCCTCTGAGTAGGAAAGTTTTCTCTCCAACAGCTCTCAAATGTCTTAAGATAAATTTGGGGGTAGCAGCTGTAGGAACCAAGGCACTATACCTGGGATGCTCAGGGTCAGGCAGGCCCCGGACAGACAGATCCACTAGCCTCTACCTCTACTGTTCAGGTACCAACAACACCCAACTGACCCATCAGGTCCCCTCCATCCCACTCTGGGGACACTGCCTCAGCCTTTATCTGGGAGGCAGGGTGAAGAGAACGTTAAAAGCAAGGCTTCAGCCTTCTGCTCCCTCGAACCAACCCACAGTCTCCCACAGCCCCCCACAGACCCCCCACAGTCCCTACAGCCCCCACAGCACCCCAAAGCCCCCACAGTCTCCCACAGCTCCCCACAGCCCCCCACAGCCCCCACAGCCCCCACAGCTCCCCAAGTCCCTACAGCCCCCACAGCCCCCCACAGTCTCCCACAGCCCCCCACAGACCCCCACAGACCCCATAGCCCCCACAGCCCCCCACAGCCCCCCC
>CABHPP010000338.1:12512-48264 GCA_902168425.1 Peromyscus attwateri | reverse complement strand
TATCATCCTTTAAAGAGTTATGACTTCTTTGAAAGCACTGCTTTGTTTTTCTTTTTTTGGTGTGTATATGGTATGAGTGTGTGTGCACCTGAGTGTGAAGGTGCATTCACCTGTATAGGTGCATATGGAGGACAGGGATTGATTTCTGAATGTCTTCTTCAGTTGCTTTTCCATCTTATTTTTTGAGGCATTTTTTTTTTTTTCTCACTGAGTCTGCAACCATTTTGGTTAGACTGACTGGCCATTGAGTTCCAGAAATCTGCTTGCCTTGGCTCCCCAGTGCTGGGGTTATAGATGTGCACTGCCACACCTGGTCTTTTAGGTGAGTGGTGTGGATCTGAAATTAGCGTCGAATACTTGTGCAGTGAGTACCGTACCCTGTGAGCTCTCCCCTCAGTCCTGTAAGCATAATTTAAATGTCTTTCAACTGTTTCAGCTGTGGCTATGTTGTCTTTTGCACAATTATTTCTACGTTGTTTGGCTTTTTTTGGTCAGTTTGTGTGACACACCTCTGTGGCCAAGGCCCTTTGATGTTGGACTGTGTACACGAGTTTCTGTGTTCCAAAGCCTGTGATGCTACTGACAAGCTTGTCTTCTTTGACTGATTTAAGCAGATTAGTGCCTACTATGACACAACTGTTAGAAAACTTCATTCAAGAAGGAAGACAAATACATTTGCAATATTGATAGAGTATGAATGTTTGTTTCTGAAGTAGATTTTGCTTAGCAACCATCTAGGGAAAGAGGGAGAAAACAGGAAGAATTCTTGAAGGAGCTACTCCTGGGCACCCTAAAGTAGAAGTAGTTGGTAAAGTAAAGGGCAGAGACGTCCACCCTGGAAGCAAGACTGCATGTCCAAACACTCAGTGTCATGAGAAGCATGGGTACTGCAAGTAGCTGATTATGGTGAAAGCTGTGTGCAGCTGTTATGGGGTTGGCTTCTAGCTTCTAGTCTTGTGGAAGGAAATAATTCAGTCTAGAGACAGAGAATTTAAGCAGTAGTTTATTTAGCAATGCAAAGCAAGCCTTCCAAAGAGAGACTGAAGTGGGCTGTTTGAGGGTGTGTGTATATGGACAGAAGTCCAGAGGGTTCCCTTTTGTGGATTTTTAGGACGTTAGAGGTGGATAACATCTTCATGGAGTAAGGTGACTTGCTTTTCCTCCCAAAGCACGGTGGGTCAGGTTTCCTTTTTATGGTATTTCTTCCCATGATCCTCTAGAAATAACCATGACAGCAGTGGGTTGAAGGCTGGGGACAGAAGGCGAAGGTGGAAGGAAGAGGAGGAGGAGGTGGTGGTGGTGTTATCAGAACCACAATGTAAATGTTACTAAAATGAATCTGAGATCTTTTGCAGACAGAGGTCCTTTGCTAGGGTACAGGTGTGGTGAAGTGCCCTGGTGTTTTGGTTTTTGATATAGCAAGAACTACTTATCTGTAGCTTCAAGGATTTCTAACTGCAAAGATACATTCCGGTAGTCAGGACACAAAACTACCAAAATGCAGCTGTGCTTCTGTTGTTGTTGTTGTTTGTTTGTTTTGGTTCTCTCCTACCTGACGCTTTTCAAAGTGTCATGACTGATCTCATGTCTGTCTGTCAGTTAAGAAGGTTATGTCGTTCCATAGTGCAGCCATTCTGTTAGTTTTAAAATTGAAAGCTGGGGACAGAGTTTTAAAGCAGTTTGTTAAGTTGTACAAACACGCTTGGGCTGTCTTCTAGGACTCCTTTCTCCCTGCTCCACCACTCATGGCCATCTTTTTACCTAATGGGGAAGCAAGAGCAGAGAATGGAGCAGTAGGTAGTGTGTAGATCACGAGAGGCTTCTGTACTCACTGAGCAGTTGGACTTTTATGAATGTCGTCGGTGAGCAGCTATAAGATCTTGGCCTGCTTTAGGTAAATTTACCTTAATATGTCAGAAGCAACATGGCTTTTCTACTCACCTATATGAAGAAGGATCTTAATGGCTTTTGTAAAAATTCTCTCAAGAAATGTATAACATACAGCTTAAAAAATGTTCCTTAAGAGACACCATGGTACTGTGGGTAAAGCAGAGCCTATAGAATCAGAGCAAATCATTGGTAGTTAGATGCAAGGATGGACTCGTGAATTGGAGAATATACAGACGTGAACCAATGTGACTTGCATGTTTAACATTTGTTTATTTATTTATTTATTTATTTATTTATTTATTTGCATGTAGAGATCAGAAAATAACTTGTAGGAGTCGGTTCTCTCCTTCTACCATTTGGGTACCAGGATTGAATTTAGGTCATCAGGCTTTGGCGGCAAGCCCCTTAATCTACTGGCCTTCATTTGTTGGCTGTAAGTGAAGGTGTAGTATCCCTTGAACTATTTAGACTTATGAAAATGTTCATAGTCCATAATCTGAGCCCTTGTCGAAAAGCAGCTTTAGTTTATATAATAAAAAGTGTATTTGATCCTTAAAGATTCTGTTCATGGCCTTTTCTTCTGTCCTTACATCCCAAGAGCAGATTACAAGTTAAGTTGTCTCACTTTGCTGGCCATGGAGGGCTTGGCAAGGCTGAAGATGTCTACAGAGCAAGATGACAAGCAAAATCAAAGTGTTTCCAGGGGTTTCATAGCCTTATTAATCTCTTACTAAATTGTTCTACCTGCTCATTGGGGTGAGGCGATCATGACTTTTAGAGTGAGTAGATATTGTGAGAACTTTCCTCCATAAATGGCCTTTAGAATCTTTTTCTGTGTTCAATGTCAAGACTTCACCTCAATTCATTCAGTGTCACTGTCCTCAGAATGCCCTAGACCTAATTTTTCAGATTTTTTACTCTTTTCTAGACTTCCCATTGAATTTTCATGCATTGATTCTATGTTCTTATAAATACAGGATATTCAGCCTAATCCAATCTTATCGATTTAAAGTTTATATCATCATCATCATCATCATCATCATCTTTATTTTTTTTTTTTTGGTCTTTTACTCTGTACAGCTTGTGAATAACCAGAGTTACTTTAGACAAAACTTATCTCTCCATGGTTCCTTTCTTAACTATGGGTGTTCATCACATACCTGTTGGGTGAGATGTTTAGGTTTTGAGGGTTCTAACCCAGCCAATAAGGTCATAAAATCGACTACTGTGTCAATGTTGTGTTTTTGGGTGGTTGTGTCCTTCAACACACATAAGACACTCAACCAGCTAAAAGAGATGAGCTCAGAGATGTTAGCTCGGAGGAAAAGAAGGATCACATTGAGGTCATTAATGGGGCATCCCAGCATCTTTCTACTGAGGAGATCAAAAGCTGGGAGCATCTCATAGATGGAGAGGAGTCCTTTGTCCCACCGACATAGCCGTGTGAGGTTGTAGATTATCACTGGAACCAGTATGGTGTACACTGTTGCACTGGACAGACTAACAATCTGGAAAACAGACAGGGAAGTCAGCCTGCATGTGATCAGATCTGGCACGTGGGTCTCATCATGTAGCAGCCCTGTCTTGATGGAGCAGCTGAATTCTTCTTGGAATAAGACATCTAAATGAAAGTGGCCGAGGTATAAGTAAGTGGCTGAGGTGAAGAGGAGTAAGAGGGAGTTCCTCAGGAGGTAGGTGGCCACTAGCGAATGGGAGCGCTGCTTGCACGCCAGATACCGCTCTAGCAAGGGGAACTCAAAGTACCGTTCTTTCCGGGCCCTGGGCAAGGGAAGAAAGAAGACACTGTTAGGAAGCATCATTTAGAACCACACCCCAAAAGCCATGTGGGAGACTAGTTGATCTGTGTATCTAGCATGACATTAATTTTTAAACTCTATTTTTATTTACGTGCATGGGTGGTTAGCCTGGAACGTCTGTTGGTGCACTACATGCACACATCACCTGCAGAAGCCAGAAGAAGGCATTGGAGCCCCTGGGACTGGAGTTACAGATGGTGTGAGCAGCCATGTGAGTGCTAAGAGTCTAACTCTAGTCTTCTGTAAGAGCAGCCAGAACTTGTAACTGCTGATCCATCTCTCCAGCCCCAAACATGACACTTTTAGTATCCGTGAAAATCTGTATTCCCTCCCTAATCATAACCACAGTTCTTCACCCAGAGGAGGGGTGTGAGTACTCCTCAGTTCTTCAAACATTGAATACAGTGTCTTCAATCCAGGGACGATCAATAAACCATGAATGGTCACAGTCCAAGTGAGTTTCTGCCAAGCAAGGTTAACTGAAGCTCAAAGCCGAAGTAGGATTTACAAAGCAATAAGCTTATGATTGGTAATGTATATAATGAAATTCTGTGTTCTGAGTTTGATTTTGAGGCCAGTTCATTCATTTTATACAAATTAATACATCAACATTGATCGATCACAAATCTTAGATAAACTCCCCTTTCAGCGGTGCCCACTGGCTATGCCAGACCCATTTAAAAACTGCACCAACCTTTTCTCTGAGCTTTCTCTCTCCCTTCCCTCTGTTACCTTTTCCTCGTTCATACTGTTTGTCATCTACGAAGACGTATTTTATGTGTGTACTTTGCCTACTTGCTTCCTGCTTTCCTTCAATAGAATCTTAACCCCACACTGGTAAGTATAGCTTCATTTCCTTTGTCCCCTGTCCTGAACATCATCAGCATGCGCGCACGCGCATGCACGCACGCGCGCACGCGCGCGCGCGCACACACACACACACACACACACAATCTAAGTCTGGTGCTCAGATAGATGAATGATTAATTCCATCAATGATTTGCTCAAGGATAAGGGGAAAGTACTTAGGCAAAACAGAAGATTTTTGTTGTCTAGGCTAGATTAAATATCCCATATCCTAAATCCTTGGGGTCTAGGAGTGTTTCAGATTTTGGTGGGGTTTATAACTTTATTTTGGAATACTTGAAAGACTTTACCAATGATATCTTTAAAAAACTGGATTTTTGAGCACTGGGCAATTTGGAGGTTAGGAATGCTCAAATTATAACTAGAAGTTTGAAAAGTAGTTGACATTGTGCATGAGGCCTTGGATAGATATTTGAGACTTCCAACATTTTTGCTAAGCATAGGGGGAGTCAACTGAGGTTTCTGAGCAAGGCAATAGTAAACAAATATTTTAGAGCTATTAATTCCTGTGGCTCAGTGTGTTCATCTGTAAACTAGAGGCAGAGTCTTCTTCTCTCTACAGGAATGAGAAGGTTCATCCCCTCCAAGAATGAAGGGATGAACTGAGTACTTTGCTCTCTTGAGAAGGATGGCATAGAGAAAATATGAAGATGATTCTGCATGGGTATCAATTTAATGCTCTACAGAGTCCTTTAGAAAAACCTAGAGCGGGCAACTCACTTCTCTAGCTCATCCCAGAAGACGTGGGGGTCAGAGCTCTTCTGCCGGATCTTCAACATGTGCTGCACCAGGCGGATGGAGCGGTTGTAGGACTTGTCAAGTTCACTGATGATGAACAGCAGGTCAGAGCTGAGGGCGGGCACAGCTGCATATTGCCACAGCAGCACTGGCAGATACATGGCCACAGCCAGGGCCAGTAGAGAGTAGGGGAGAGCCTGCAAGGAGCAGAAGACTGAGGAGGGAGCCCAGGTTGCTGGGCCTTGAATGACAGCTAAGTGGGGGCTTCTCTGCTCTCCTGTTCCCACTTTAGAAGGGAAGAGAGTGTACACAGTTGACTACCCAAAGCTCTCTGCCCACGTGGAATAATATAGTGAGGCTGGTAGAGAAGGAGCATCATAGCTCCGTGTTAACTAGATCCCTGGTCTACGGGTTTTCTGACCTATGATCTGTCTGGGGCTCCAAGGAGGAGAGAAAGAATGAAAGCAGAAGAGGGATAGAGGATAGAAAGTGTCTGGTAGAGAGATATCTGCTTCTTCTGTCTCAACAGTGCAGACTGAATATCTAGCCTGAGATTCTGATCAACAGTGGCCCTGACATCCCAGGGGAGAGAAAATGCTGTTTCTTCTATGTATCCTGCCCTATGCTGGTCTTTTCTAGTCTCTGGATCCTCAACAATGTTGAATGACACCATCAGACACTCTCTTGGAATTATATGGGGTTCATTTCAGGTGTACTAATAGTGAAATGGACCTTTAGAAATGTGTAGATCATGTCTTCTCAGCTACACTGGTGTTTTTAAAGATGCTCCAAACCCTCATATGAAGATAGGCATGCATACATGAAGAATATCCAGGGTGATGTGTCTATGAGCCAAACAGAAGAGTTAGATCTATTTCTTGCAGCCCTCAGAGGAGCCAACCTGCTGACCCCTTATGTTTCCATTGTTTAGATTGCTCTTTGTTATGGTGGCCCTGACAGGGTAGATAGGGCCTTTCCTTGAGTTTTCTTATTATACTTATGCATCCAACAGAGGTAGACCCATCTTTTTATTCAGGCACACTCTCTACTTATGAAGAATTTGTGAATCTACATTTGTTGCTAAGTACACAGGATGCATTATTTCATTTGGTTTTCAAAAGTATGCTGTTGGTGGAATGCCATCCCCATATCTATTTTACAGCAGGGAATGCTGCATTATGGCCAAGTCATGCATCTGCACAGCACCACTCACTCGGCAGGCGGAAGAGTGAAGATCTGGAGCCAGGATGGAAGGCTTAGGAGCTTATTCTCCTGATGACCCCTTGACCTGCAACTTCTTCTGGGTTGCTTTGTCTTTGTAGTGGCAAGTTTAGAGGAAAAGATGGAGAGTACATCTGATGTGTGTGTGTGTGTGTGTGTGTGTGTGTGTGTTTGTCTGTCTGTCTCTGTATGTTTTCAAAACTACAAAAAAGACTATAATAGGTAAACTGGGGCCTCAAGTGAAATTATAACCATTTTACTCCTATTCAAGAAATAACACCCCCTGAAAATGAGGCCTTCATTTCTAAAGAGTGTGTTCTTAGCAATGGGGTGGAGCCAAATAATCCTGGTGACACTGATGGTCAGGCATTTTGACCTCCCAATCTGTGGACTTGTCACTGTCTTGGCCTGCTGACCTGCCAGTGACAGAGGCTCTGTGGACTTCTCCACTAAGTCTTTGATTTTGCCTTCTAGGATGACAAGAAAGAGCAAAGAAAAAACTTAAGCACAAAGTGAGCAGGAGAGGAGGAGACAAAAGCAGCAAAATATTGAAAGCTGGGGATCAGTTGCCTGATAAAAGACATGGTGTCGGGGGAAAGCAGGGAGTCCAGACAAGAACAAATGATTTGCAACTCAGAACCAGAAAGATTCAGGAATTAGGGAGATGGGTGAAACTGAAAAGCAAGAGTATAAATAAGTTAGTTTGAACCAGGATACTGAAAAGTCAGTGTGAGATGCAGACCTGCGGATTTTTCTGCAATGTACAGTATCCAAGCAAACACCCTTTTCCATTCCTGATGGAAGGCTCAGAGTTTTGTCTCTGGAGAGACTAAGCCACTCTATGCGTGAGTCTACTGTAGGCAGAACTATCCTGAGGGGGGTGAGGAATGAAATACTAAATGGTGGGAACCATGCTGAATGAGTACTAAATGGTGGGACCCATGGTCGAGTTCCATGAGGACTAGCAGTCAGACTTGATTCTAGCTCTACTCTAACCATGTCCTGAAATTAAGGACCGAATGACTCTTCTCAGAGATAACAGACAATCCTGGGATAGGACTAGATACTGATACTTGAGTTTCTTTCCAATGAAGTATACCAGAGGGATCCCCTTCACCTAAAACTGCTTGTCAACAAGCTCACCCACAGGCACAAAACTTCCAATCAGATGAAAGCTGGCAACCAGCCACCAGCAGGCATTTGAAGAACTCCTGGACTATGAAAGTCAGCTGCCAAAATGAGTGGGTGAGGATAGAGTGAGGTGGCAGGGAGCGTGGTGGGCAAGGGTGGAGTTCAGTGGGAGGAGTATGGTGGCTCAGTCTACCCCCAACTCCCAAGCCAGGAAGCCATCCTGATAGGGCCTTTGTCTGTTTTACCTTGTGGGGCCAGAGAGATTTCACCTTGTACTGGCCAGCCTCGTCCTGCTTATGGTGAGCCAGTGAGTCCCAGCAGGAGCTGTCCACATATGCCGCCTGTCTGACACTGAAGTTGCTGGGAGAGAAGCAGCTGATGGGAGACCCTGCAAAAGGAGCAGAGCGTTGAGTCAGCCTTGGTTGCAGCAGAGGGATGGAAATCGTTCGAGAGTTTCCTGGGTGAGGGGACATCCTTATTACTTGGTAACTTCTATGGCTGGCAGGCCTTGCCTTCTTCCTGAGTCTCAGCTTTCTGGGCCTGTACTGCTGGCTCATGGGAAGACAGGTCATGACGGAATAGCACACGCAGTTTGGCCCATGCTACCAATGCACTGACTTGGTCTTTTAGGTCTGACGGGCCTTTACTCTCAAGTTCTCCCCTGGCTCCCACACAGGAAGCCACCAGAGACTCCTTGAACTCAGCAGTTTGCCATCAGAAGGCTTGGCATTTGATAGTGACATTTCCATTTAAGAAAGATGACTTTTTTTTTTTTTTTTTTTTTTTTTTTGAGGAGACAGGGTTTCTCTTTTAGTTCTGGCTGTCCTGGGACTCACTCTGTAGACCAAGCTGGCCTTGAACTTGGATAGATCTGCCTGCCTCTGCTTCCTTAAATGCTGGGATTAAAGGCTGTGCTACCACCACCCAGCAGAGAGATGACATTGTCTAAAAAATACTTTTGAAATTATTATATGTGTGTATCATGTGTGTGTGTGGGCTGTGCCATACTCATATGGGGGCCAGAAGGCAACTTGTAGAAACTGCTTCTGCCCTTCCACCGTGGTTTCATAGCTCCATCATGTGTGTACTGGGGCTGAACTCAGGTTGGCAGACTTGGCAGGAAGTGCCCTTACCTGCTGAGTCATCTTTTTTTTTTTTTTTTTTTTTTGGTTTTTTGAGACAGGGTTATCCTGTGTAACTTTGTGCCTGGAACTCACTCTGTAGCCCAGGCTGGCCTTGAACTCACAGAGATCCGCCTGGCCCTGCCTCCCGAGTGCTGGGATTAAAGGCGTGCACCACCACCACCACCGCCGCCCGGCCTGCTGAGCCATCTTGTCGGCATTGTTTAGTTTTGAGACCGAGTCTCACTGTGTGTCTCAGGCTGACTACAGACTTGTCATCCTCCTGCCTCAGGCTCCAGAATGCTGGTTTACAGGTGTGTGCACCATACCCAGATTAAAAGATGGCTCCTTTGCTTTGTACAGAGCGGATGACTATTGCCTGGATTCCTACATGGAAAGGAAAACGGGCTTGGAGGAGAGGACCAAGCTTTCCTGCTTCTTATCAGAAAGTGGCGGAGCTGTGAACCAATCCTGTTCCCATTCTTGCAGGTGAGGAACAGAGAGAGAGATGGAATACCTCATCAGGAAATGCAGTAAGCTAATGGGCACAGACAGAAAAGGAAACAAGGGCCCAGGTGACCGCAGTAGAGGGAACAGCAGGCTTTCCGAGGTAACCCAGTGCTTACGACATTACAAACAGACGTGTGTTAGTGTCTGTTCACGTCTAGGGTCATGGAGAAGAAGCAGGGGTTTGTTGAGCGCCTCCAAACAAGGCTGTATCAACTCTGCAAGTGGGGGTGGGTGAGAAGAGGGCTCAGGAGAAAAAAGAGTTTGTTCAAAGTGGGCTAAGAGGAAGGGGCTTCAAGTTCTGAAAAGATGACAGAGTCCCAACCTCTCATAGCTATAGAAACCAAAATGATAGTTTTATCATTGATTTATCATTGTATGACTGCCAAAGTGACACCTAACTGTTATTTTAAATTTTCATTTAGTTTCTTAGTTTCAGGTATATATAGTATGTTGAGCATATTCTCTCCTTCAAACTCCCCACCCTCCCCTTACTCCATCCAGCCCCGCTGCACTGTTATTTTTTATTGTATGATTTCTGCCTTGCGAGTGCCTTAGACTCTCTCATGACCCGCCTCTTGGGAATCCAGTCTATCCCAAAGCCATGAAACCTACTTAAGTCAGGAGCTGGCTCTCTCACTTTCTGCCGGGTGCAGGGTGGACTGAAGTCAGGTCTCTTACCTGATGAGAACTCCTGGGCAAAGGCCAGAGACATCAGCAGCAAGGGGAAGCCCACCGTAACAAACTTGACCATCTTGTCCAGGGGCAGTTCCAGCCGCAGTCCCTTGAGGCGAGAGCCCCTGCGGTCGGGTAGCAGGGCATCAGAGAGCATATACTCTGCCGCGGTGTGGGCGAGTGACATGATGCTGCCGAACTTGGGGGTGCAGGGGAGGCTGCCACCCTTAGCAATCCAGGGACAGTGAGGTGAAGTGGAGACCGCTTCCCGGAGCTAGTTTGTAGCCGACAGTGCCGCCACCCCAGCCTCACACATCCGTGCTAGGACCAGGCAAACTGTTCTCTACACAACTGTCCAGGCTCTGAGCCAGACACTCAGGCAATTAGAGGGAGGCGTAGCTCGGTGGGTCCTCATTGGAGGAGGGTCAGGCTTCACGTGTGGCTGGTGCCAGGCTGCTTGCCGGGGTTGTCTCCCAGAGGACGAAGCCCTGTGGCTTTATTCTGCCCTCTGATTAATACAGTATTTTCAGCAGAGTGGTCGAGAGAAGGAGGGGCCGTGGGCTCAGGCCCCCCCCCCCCCCCATGTAATTGGTGTGGAATTTGGGTGGAGATGGCTTAAACGTGTTGAAGGCTCTCATTTTGTGGTTTGGGGTGGGAATGGCGCCCCCAGGATTCAGCGAGGATAGTTACCCCTATAGAGCAGGCTTTGTCCCGGTGAAGAGTGTTGCCTTAGGTCCAGACGCCTTCCCAGAAACTGCCCCGCATTTGACGTTAGCTTGCCTTCCCCCACTCTGGTCTTCCTTGGGTAGTGTATTTACAGTTTTCAGTTCTGCCGAGCTTGCCCTTTCTCTAGGAAGCTGGGGGAGGCCTGACAGTGTGGAGTAGTGGGAAGAGCACGACCTTTGACCTTTGGAAGGAAAAGTTGTCCCGGAGGACCCAACAGTGTGTGTGTTTCAACTGCATGATTTCAGGCTAGTCACTTTGTCTAAGTTTTCTCTTCTCTCAAGGTTCAGCCTGTGAGAAACCACGGGGCTTGGATGTGTATATGATGAGAACGTGCTTGCTAGCTTGTAAAGCAAAGGGCATGCCTCCATTTTGGTAAGTGTCCACAGGGCCCAGGTGTTAAAGGCTTGGCTGCCAGCCTGTGACACTCTGGGGAAGAGGTGGAGCAATTGAAAGGTTGGACCTAGGCCACTGGGTCCTAGGGGGACCCTAGTGATATTGGAACCCTCAGGCCCTTTGTCTTACACTTGCTTCTTGGCCACCATGAAATAAACGCGTCTTTTTTCCCTGTGTACCTCTGCCATGAGCCACTGTGCCACCACAGGCCCAACACTCCAGAGCCAAGTGACTATAGACTCTGGAACCATGAACTAAATAAACATATCCTCCCTTTGTGTTTTCCCTTTGTAATGAGGAGGCCTCGGGTGTGATGATCTCAACCCCCATCTCCACCTTTCTTCCCTTTAAGTTGATTACATCTGGTACTTTTTCACACTAACAGAAAGTGGACTAGTACCCAAGTATCAGGTCAAGTTGGCATCATGTGGTTGGGTTGGAGAACAAGACAGTCTTGTCTATAGCACTGCCCTTAAACTTGGAAATGAAGGCCCTTAACTGGCCTCCTTTTGGCCTTCCTTGGCTCTATTATTCCTGGGGGGCAAGGAGTATGTGGGCTGATGGGATGTGCCCATTCTGTGCTATGCAGAACCTGTGTGCTCTTCAAACTACTTTACAGCATCCTTGGCTCTGCAGCTCCTTACCCATGGGCCTTGGCCTGCTTCCAGGGCCACTGTGGGCCCTTTTCTCAGGCTCAGATACACGTTCTGAAGGGATGATGACTGTGTGGGTATACATTCAAGGTCTAAGGAGCAGCTACTTAGTGTGGTTGGAGTTTAAAAGCCCTGACATGTCCACACATGCAATTGTGAGCCCCCACGTTTAGTGTGGGAGTTAGCTGTATTGGGATAGAGACTTGGGATAGTGCAATGGTTCTAAATTGAACCTAACATTGCTGATCCTTACAAAGCACGTGTGTGTGTGTGTGTGTGTGTGTGTGTGTGTTTGTGAAGCTAGGCAGGTAGAACATATACAACAATTTTGATAGCTTGGTTGATACTTTTTCGTTTTTTAGATGTGTGTGGTATATGGGTCTCTATAAATACTTTTAGCCTGTGGCCACAGATGTTTAGGCTGGGCCAGCCTTTCCCTCATCTCACTGGCTAGAGGCCCACCCTAATTTAGAGTTGCCCCATGCATACTAATGATTTAGGTATCTGGACCACAAAAGGAATGCTTTTTTTTTTTTCTGCCCTCCATTACCCTTTCTGGAGTCTCATTTCTGCAACTTTAAATTACATCCATTTTTGTCAATGTTTATGGTAGGTTGTTATGCATATATAGTCTTTTGATTCTCAAAAATATTTGTCTTTTTGAAGTATACTATAGATACATAGTATACTATGCCTACGTGTACAATTCGGTAATGCTCCCTCTGATCAGGAAGCAGAACATCTGACTTCTATCCTCAGACACTGTGAAGTGTTCCTGTTTCTTCTAACAGTTCTCACTTCCTCAAAGGTAGTTGCCACCCTAACTTCTAGTTGCATAGATTAGTTTTGCAATTTTAACACCTTAAAGATGGAGGGCCAGGGATATAGCTCAGGAGTAAAACAGTTGCCTAGCATTTGTGAGGCCCTGGGTCCAACCCCTCTTTGGAACCTCCATCCTCTCCTCCACCCCCCAAAAGGAAACAGCAGTTCTTATTTTGTACTGTGAGATGGCTTAGTGGGAAAAGACATTTATTTGCTGCCAAACCTGACTCCTATGTATATGAAAACTATCCAGTTTGTTGCTTGTTTTTGTACTCTATATTCATGAAATTATATTAATTTCTTGATATTTGGATTCACAGTTCAAAATACTTTTGAGATTCATCCACGCTGTTATGTGAATCAGACATCCATCCCATTTTATTATAGAAACATATATGTACTTATGCTTTCACACACTGATAGTCATTTGGGCTTCCAGGTTCTGGCCACTAAAATAATGTTTCTGTGAACCTTGTAATTTGTATCTCATGGTAGGCATATGTGTGTATTTACGTTGGATATATGCTCAGAAGAGGATATATCCTCTGAAAAGCAAGCTGGTCACAGTGCCATGCATATATATATAGTCACCTTTATGTTTTTCCAAGTGGTTGTTTATACATTCACAAACAGCTTTTGAGAGTCCTAAGAGGCACACCTCTTTGCCAGTATTTTTTTTTCCAATTAAAAGTTTTAAGACATTTTGGAATGTGTAAAAAAGTAACACATTGTGGTTTTTAACTTGAAATTTCTCTGATGACTAATTGGCTGTCTTGGTTACTTGGATGCCAGTCTTTTATGAAGTGTGTGGAAGACTTTTGCTTGCTTTTCAGTTGGTTTTCCTACCCTTTCCTTAATATTCCGAGACTATTTTGAGAAATACATTTTATTTAATATCCTCTTGCTGTCCACTGGTAGCATTTTCATTTTCTTCATGGTGTTTTCTGATGTCTTGAAATTCTCATTCTACTACAATCCGTGAATTTTTGTTTCTCTTTCTTTAAATTAAATTTTATTTTTTTAAAATTTATTCTTCTCCCATACAATACATCCTGACAGCAGCTTCCCTTCCCTCCACTCCTCCCAGTTCCCCTACCTTTCCTCTCCCCCAGATCCACTCCTTCTCCCTTCAGAAAAGAGCAGGCCTCCCAGGGACATCAACTGAACACAATAAGACTAGGCACAAACCCCCCCCCCATATGAAGGCTGGATGAGGCAGCACAGTAGGAGGTAAAGGGTCCCAAGAGCAGGCAAAAGAATCAGAGACAGTCCCCACCCCCACCATTAGGAGTCCCACAAGAACACCAAGCTACATCGTTAAAAAACAAACAAACAGAAAGTGCTTTATGTGTCCTATGCAGGAAACCATCAGTTATTCCAATAAGAAAAAAAATTTAAGTGTTCTCTAAATAGTTTTGCTTCGTATTTCTCTTTGTGCTTGGAGTCCATCTAGAACTTTTTTTAAACATAGGGATAGAATGAAGGCCAAGGTATATTATTTTTCACATGTGTATCCAATTGATCCACCCAGTTTATTAGAGAGCCCACCCATTCCCATGGCAATGTATTATTGTTACTGTCAATCCATGACGGGGCTCCACTTGCCTATTTTTGTACCAATTCTATAGTATCTTAACTATGAAGGCTTTATAACAGGTCTTGATACTATCATGTAATATTTCCAGTCTTGTTCAAGATTATTGTGGATAACATTACTCTTCTGTACTTCTATTTGAATTTTACAATCAAATTATGAATTTCAATAAGGAAATCCAGCCAGAACTTTTGATAAGGTCTTTTAAATCTATAACTTAATTTGTGAAAAATAGGCTCCATTTACTTATGTATTAGAAATTTCTGTTTATTACACTTTTTAGTCTCTTTTTAGACTTATTTTTTGCTTTTTTGATAATGTGTGTCTGTATGTGGATATGTGCATGTGTGAGTGCAGGTGCCCATGGAGGCCACAAGAGGGCATTGGATCCCCTGGAGCTGAAGTTACAGGTAGTTGTGGGTTCTTGATGTGGGTATTGGGAATTGAAGTCAGGTCCTCTGTAAAAGCAGTGTGTGCCCTTAACCATTGAGGCATCTCTCCAGCCCCATTTTTTTTTTTTTTTTTTTAGTGGAAAGAACTTACATATCTCTTATTGAATTTCTGTGCGTGGTATTCTTGATTCCTTTGCTAATTGAATTAAAAAATGCATTTACCTACTTGTTGCTAATATATGGAAATACAATTGATTTTTTTCTATATAAAGTTTACATCCAGCAGCCTTTATGTTCACTTATTGATTATATAATTTGCGGGTAGATTCATTTTCTATTAATATAACAACTATATTGTCCTAGTTAGGGTTTCTATTGCTGTGAAGAGACACCATGACCGTGACTAAACAAAGGAAAACATTTAATTGGGGGTAGCTTACCATTCAGAGGTTTAGTCCACTGCCATCATGGCAGAAAGCATGGAAACATGCAGGCAGACATGGAGTTGGAAAAGGAGCTGAGAGTTCTACATTCAGATCCATAGTCAGCAGAAAGAGAGAGTGACTCTGGACCTGGCTTAAGCATTTGAAACCTTAAAGCTCACCCCACAGTGACACACTTCCCCCAACAAGGCCACACCTACTCTAACAAGGCCACATCTTCTAATAGTGGCACTCTCTAAGAGCCTATGGAGGCCATTTTCATTCAAATCGCCACACATCTATGAACAAAAAAAATTGTGCTTTTCTCTTTTCTAGTCTTTATACCTTTATTTACCCAGTTGCATTAATTTGATTGTTCAGGGCCTCCAGCACAACACTGAATATAAGTGCACTTTTGTCTTATTCTTAGTCTTAGGGGGAAAGTTTTCAGTGTTTTTACTATTTATATAGGGTGCTCACTGTAGATCTCTTTCTTTGGTTTTATTGATTTTGTGGTAGATTACATTTTTCATGTTAAAGAACTTTTATTTATTGCTAGTTTGCTAAGTATGCTTATAAAGAATAGATGTTGAGTTTAAAAAGTTCTTTTCCTGGACACATTGAAATATTCATAGGATTTTTCTCTTTATATCTGTTATTATTATAGGATATGTTGGTTGGTATTTGAATCTTAAGTTATTCTTACATTTGTGAAATAAATGTCACTTGCCTCTAGTATTTCCTCAACTTGATTTTTATTAGTTTCAGTTTAATATAATTTCCTTAAGTTATTTAATATTATGTTTAAGCAATTAAAAGATTAATTTAATTTTACATTGTAATATTGTTGTCTGCTTATGCTGACCACACTAAAAGATTTAGCAAGTTTTTTTTTTTTTTTAAAAAACTATATTTGGTAAGAGTATACAATATTAGTACCATTTTTTCCAGTAAGTATTTGGAAAAACTTACAGTTGAACACATCATGTCTTGGAGTTTTCTTTGTGTATAAGTTTTATAGATGGATATAATTTCTTTAGTGAATGTGTGGCTATTCAGAATGTGTAGTTTCACTTGTGTGGCTGATTATGTTACTAGTTTTCTGCTGTTGCATACAAGTTTCACAGAAACTTGGGGCTTAAAACAACAACAAAACTCATTCATCATTATGAAAATTCTGTAGATGAGAGGTTGGGGAGCAGTTTGGCTGGGCTGTTCTGGTCTCTGGTTAGTTTGCCATCGGTTCCAAACGTCCTCGCTGATTATTCACCTGGAATCCCAGTTCTTTCTTGTGTGTCTGCAGTAGGCCCCGCTTCCTCACCACAGGAGTCTCTCCAGGGTGACATGGAGCTGGTTGTCCTGGAGCAGATGACCAAAGAGAGGAACCAAACAGAACTCTGCAGTGCCTTTCATGAGCAAATCCTTGTGGTTGTCACTGATGCTTCTGTCTTTCTTTTATTTATTTCACTTCAGTTTATCTTATAAACTGAAACTAATAAAAATCAAGTTGAGGAAATACTAGAGGCAAGTGGCATTTATTTCACAAATGTAAGAATAATTTAACATTTAAATGTCAACTGATATATCCCATGATAATAAGAGATATAAAGAAAAAAATTCTATGAAAATTTCAGTGTCCAAGAAAAGTATTTTTTTAAACTCAACACCTATTCTTTATATGTTTTAGTTCTATTACAAATAAATATAATAAACATATTATATAATGATTTTTTAAAAATTTCTTTTATTCTGTACTTCTTGTATTTACTAGAAGGAGGCCATTAAATCCAGCTTGTATCCGAGAGGAATTAAGCCTTGCAATTTGAAGAATTGTCAAAGAATTCATATACTACTTTAAACCATATTGGATAAGTGAAAAAATTGAGGAAATTATCCATTTTTCTACCCCAAAGCCAAACTTATGCTATAAATAACATTCCCATATCAATATTTTGTTATATAATTTGAAATATACAGCAAAGCTGAAATAATTTTATACTAAATACCTGCAATCTTTAACTTTATTATTTATATGTTTTGTTACCCATCTATCCATCACGTACCCACCAACCTATCTTTTAAAATATTTATTTCAAAATAAATTACAAACCTACTTTTTCTCTAAATACTTCAGCATGTGTATTATTAACCTATTTTTGTATTGATTTACAGTTTATTTCTTTTAAGATAAAATATACATACAATTGTATGTACAAAGTTTAAATGCATAAATGAAATTTGAAACATTCACAAACTTCTGTAACTTACATTCTATTAAGATTAGAGCATTGTCATGGCCAGAATCCCTTTTGATTCTGTTTTTAGAGATCATGGAACTCTCCATACTTTTTAAAAAATATATAATCTTTAAAAAATATCTACCTTCTTTCTTTCTTTCTTTCTTTCTTTCTTTCTTTCTTTCTTTCTTTCTTTCTTTCTTCCTTTCCCTCCCTCCCTCCCTCCCTCTTTTATTTTACATCCCAGGGAAAACTGCGGTTTCTCCTCCCTCCTCTTCTCCCAACTCCCTTCCCCACCCTCCTTCTGTTCCCACCCCCCAGTTCGCTCCTACTCCTCCATTTCTGTTCAGGAAAGGGCAGGTCTCCCATGGATATCAACAAAACATGGCATATCAAGTTGCAGTAAGACTAAGCACCTCCCTGTGTATTAACGCTGGGCAAGATGATCCAGTATGAGGAGTAGTGTCCCAAAAGCCAGTAAAGGAGTTTGAGACAGCCCCGCTCCCACTGTCAGGAGTCCCACAAGAGGACCAAGTTTAACAACTATAACATATATGAGCCTAGGTCAGTCCCATGCAGGCTCCCTGGTTGTTGGTTCAGTCTCTGTGAGCCTCTATGAGCCCAGGTTAGTTGATTCTGTGGGGTTTCTTGTGATGTCCTTGACCCCCCCTGACTCCTACAATCCTTTCTCCACTCTTCTGCAGGATTCTTCAAGCTCTGTCAAATGTTTGGCTGTGGGTCACTGCATCTGTTTTCATCAGTTGCTAGATGAAGCCTGTCTGATGACAACTGGACTAGACACCAATCCATGAGTACAGCAGAATATTGTTAGGTACATCGACATTTTTCCCCCTCTAGTCGTGTTTGATTGTATCCTGGGTCTCTGGGTCATCCAGCCTGTGGGTCCTGGTGCTCCAGACAGTGTCAGGGGTGGGCTTACTTTCCTGGCATGGGTTTTAGGCTAGACCAGTCATTAGTTGGCCACTTCCTCAATCTCTAAGCCACCCTTACCCTAGCACATCCTATAGGCAGGACTGACTGTAGGTTGAAGGTTATGTGGCTGGGTTGGGGGTCTCAATCCCTCCACTTGAAGTCTTGCCTGGTCACAGAAGATGGCCAGTTCAGGCTATGTATCCGCTATTGCTAGGAGTCTTAGCTGGGGTCATCCTTGTAGATTCCTGGGAGATGTCCTTGTGTCAGGTTTTTACCTGACCCTGAAATGCCCCCTCTTTCCAGTAGCTTTTTTTGGTACTCTCCCTCTCTGTCCACCCCCAACCTGATTGCTCCTGTTCCTATCCCCACCCAGCCACAGTCCACTCACGAAGTCTCTTCTATTTCCCCTTCCCAGGGAGTTCTGAGCATCCCTTCCTTGAACCCTCCTTGTTACCTAGTCTCTCTGGGTCTGTGGATTGTAGCATAGTTATCCTTTACTTTATGGCTAATATTCACTTATGGAAACTCTCCATACTTATGTAATTTATTTGTTTTTTATTTTACTGACCATATTAATTAGAATTATTTTATAATCTCTATCAGTAACTCTGGAATCTAGGCAATCTATGGATTCACTTCTACTGTCTATTCTTTGTCTTCATTGTTGACTGATGCTATGGTTTTATCCAGAGTGTCCCAGAGGTCCACATGTAAAAAGCTTGATCCTTGATATGGCATTACTGTGGAGGTAGAAACTTAAGAAGGGGGCCTAGTAGCAAGTTTTGTGTCATCAGGTGCCACCCTTAAAGGGGACCATAGGGTCCTCATCTCTTCCTCTGTTTTGTTCCCTCCACACTCCTTTATGACCACAAGGCAAATGGTTTTTGCTCTACCACAGGTTCCAGCCATAATGTGTCTCAAAGACTGAAAGTAATGGGGTCAGTCATAGACTAAAATGTCCATAAAAGGTGAGGCAAAGTAACCTTTTTTCTTTATAAGTTGCTCATATCTGTTATCTGTTGTTGAAAGAGAAAGCTGAGCAAGATTGTCATATGACTTTAACTCTTTGCATGCCTGTATTTTAATTTGCAACACATACGGAACATCATGTATGAGAAACCAAAGAATCACAGATACTCTAGATAGTCTGTCACCGGAGGTGGGTCTTGTTTCTTCTGTTAGACACACAGGTGGAGATGCTGATCACTACCTACTCAGGAACATGCACTGTCAGGCCTGTGCTGAAGAGGCACTAAGATACATTCTGAGTTAGTTTTCCACATTCTGGAGTATGATCCCCACTCCCATTCTGGAGTATGTTCTCTCCAGGGTTTTGACTGAAGGTCTTTCAACTTTAAAAGACTGAGAACTTTCTACTCTCTGGAGAGGATTTTCTTTCAGCTCCTTAGCTTCCAATTATAGGTATCTTCAAAATGTGGCCTATGTTTGGAAGAGCAGTGAGTTTGCAGGAGTGAGCTTAGCACTAGCCCCTCCCAAGCATCACGGGGTGGAGGATCTTTCACTTTGCATAGGATTCTGAGTGGATGTCAGTTCACATATCCCTAGCATCCTGCAAATGTCCCATGTGGAAAACCGACCATGTGCGTGAAGTTCGTCAAGTTTCCATCTGTCATTCCACCCCTGTAACAACAACTTAAGGCTTTGATGGCTCATTTTCTCCCTGACAGAGGCCTTCTACTTGGACCAAAGCCAATGGTGAATTGCTGCCCAGAAACAGAAGCTCCACCCAGAGTAAAAATTCCTGTCCATACGTACACTTCTCGCTATGATCTTACAAAAGAGTTTAGTTAGGATATTGAATCTCTATAATTTCTATGTCTTATAAGGTTACTGGCTTACAGTAATATTTCATTATTTTAATTTGCATTTCTTTTGATAATTAAGTATCTCTTTATATGTGCACTAACTATTTCTGCAAAATAAGTTGCTTAACAGCTTTAAACAGTGAATGCATCATTTTCACTTTCCATAGGTCAGGAATTTGGAAGCAGCTAAGATAGATTGTTCACAAGGTTACATTCAAAAGATTGGCTTTAGCAGCTGATGGAGACAGATGCAGAGACCCACAGCTGAACATTAGATGGAATTCAGGAATCCTGTGGAGGAGAAGGAGGAGGAGAAAGGAGTGTAGGAGCCAGAGGAGTCAAGGACAGCAGAGGAAGGCTCACATAATCAACTAAGCTGGACTCATAGGGGCTCACAGAGACTGAACTAACAACCAGGGAGCCTGCATGAGATTGACTTAAGCACTCTGAATATATGTTACTGTTGTTTAGCTTGGTCCTCTTGTGGGACTCCTGTCAGTGGGAAGAGTGGCTGTCTCTGACTCTTTTACTGGCCTTTGAGACCCTACTTCTCGTTCTGGGTCATCTTGCCCAGTGTTAATACATGGGGAGGTGCTTCGTCTTACTGCAACTTGATATGCCATGTTTTATTGATGTCCATGGGAGACCTGCTCTTTTGTGGATGGAGACAGAAGAGGAGGGGTTGGGGGTGGGGGAGAGGGACTGGAAGGGGAGAATGGGGTAGGGGAGAGGCTGTGGCCAGGATGTAAAACAAATAGATGAACAATAAATAAATAAATAACGGGAAAATGAAAACCATTTGTATTCTACCCATCACTAGGTGTAAGTTGGCAGATTCTTTAGCTCTTACTACCATAGTCTTTGGAGTTTCCTTTCAGTTTTCCTTCAGTCTTGTTACGACTCTTGATTCTGCTTCATGTATTCATTCTAAACTGGGTTTTTTAATACGTTGAGGATGTGAAATTATCATACATATTATCATTCCACCTGGAGTCCTACAGACATCATCATCATCATCAAGACAATGAATGGTTTCTGAGATATAAAAGTGTCAAATCCATATATAAATATGGTTAGCTATCAATGGCTAAATAAAATAAATTCTACAGCGTTGGATTATAAAACAGGAAAAAAAAAAGAGAGATTGGCTTTGCTCACTTGAAGGCTGAACTGGGATTGGGAGAATCATATCCCGATGGCTCACTCTCATGGCTTTTGGCAGAAGGCCTCTGTGACTGAAAAAATGCCTCACTTCCCCACAAGTGGCCCTCTGCCTAGGACTGACTATCTTACTAGGTGGTTGCCGACCTTTTCTGAAGTGAGCAGAAGTGAAGAGAAGCACACGACTCACAGAAAAAGCCCAGAGCTGCTGCTGAGGACTCTGGATTTTCCCTCTGTGAAGCGGGCGAAGATGGTGGGGAGGTAATGAATAGGACAGGAGGACTGTTGATTTAGTGACTGCTGTGTTAAACTAACCCCCAAAGAACATGTCAATATCATATAGGCTAATGTGTAAGAGAAGGAACCAATGATGACTAACTCAAAATAGAACAGTTTTAGTATAAGGTTCAATGTCTACTGTTGATCCAATCGTCCCTTTACAAATACTATAACTTGGGCTGGAGAAATGGCTCACTGGTTAAGAAAATTGGTTAACCTTCCAGAGGACCCAAGATCAATCCCCAGCACTCATATTAGAGTTCACAACTTCTTGTAACTCCAGTCTCAGGTAATCCAGTGTCCTCTTCTGGATTCCAAGGGTACCAGACACGCATGTGGTACATAGACATGCATGCAGTAAAAACAACCATATACACAAAAATAAATAAATAAAATAAAAAAGAAAACAAATGCTACAATTAATTAGAAAGCTGACCTGACAATATTTGATGACACTGGTTGTCAGTCAGCATGTAATCTTTGGTTCAGCAAATACTGAGAAGAAGTGCAATGTAACATGCTATTCTTAACACAAAATTGTGTTCTCCAACACAAAGTTTATCAATAGTTTAGAGGCTGTGCCAGAGAAGACATCCTGAGTGATTAATACATGATGATAATTGGATTTGATCCCTGGCTTGCTTTGTACACACACACACACACACACACACACACACACACACACACACACACAGAGAGAGAGAGAGAGAGAGAGAGAGAGAGAGAGAGAGAGAGAGAATACAGTGTGCACCCAAACAGACTGTGCATAGAAATATTGATGGAACTTGGCTAGTTTAATTTCTGTCCCCCAGATGTAAACATTAGAAGGCCATGAAGAAACTGTTGTAGGTGCCTCATCTGGTCACATGTCACTGAAGAAGGAAAAGAATAAAGAACAAGGAATTGTACACACCCACAACTCATGTATGTTTTCCCAACTGTGTACTTATGAAAATTGTATTTATATTTGTGGGTACATATACATTGAAAATGGAAGAAAATATGAAGAGAAGTGAGATTCAGCACTTTGCATGTGTATGCCAATAGCTGAGTTTACTTTGCATATGAAATTGGATCCAACAAATTGGGAATTGGGCTCAAACCCCAGGATTGTTGAAACGCCAGCATCTGAGACTAGGCTGGGCACAGTGTTCTGTTGGAGAAGAACCAGATATTATCAATCATGAATTTCATACTTACAAAATATTGGACAAATTTCTCTTGGAATGTAGTTTGTCCTCATAAGATAAGTATGCTAAGAAAAGATGAGATCTAGAGTGCTCCTTCTGTGTTCAGAGGAGCTCAGGAGAGTTCAGACGAGGGCAGCATTAAAATGTGTAACTAGATACAGAGCAAAAGAAAATTGATTGAACCAGGGAACCGGGTCCCCCTCTGCTCTGTGTCTTTTGTATTGTGGTCTCAAGAAATCTGGCTCCTTTACTTCCTTATCACGTCTCCTTTTTCTTTCCTGAAAAATGTCAACCGCTGTCACTGCTTCACCGCTTTCATATGTTTATGTGGTGATATTGTGTTCCCCAAAATATTGTACACCCTAATAAACTTATCTGAGGTCAGAGAACAGAACAGTCACTAGATATAGAGGCCAGAAAATGGTGGCATACATGCCTTTAATCCTATCACTTGGGAGGCAGAGATCCATCCGGATCTCTGTGAGTTCAAAGCCACACTGGAAGCAGTCAGGCATGGTGACTCATGCCTTTAATCCCAGGAAGTGATGGCAGGAAGCAGAAAGGTGTATAAGGCATGAAAACCAGGAAGCAGGCTGGTTAAACTTTTAGGCTTTTGAGCAGCACAGTTCAGCTGAGATCCATTTGGATGAGGACTCAGAGGCTTCCAGTCTGAGGAAACAGGATCAGCTGAGGAACTGTTGAGGTGAAGAGGCTGTGGCTTGTTCTGCTTCTCTGATCTTCCGGCATTCACCCCAATACCTGGCTTCAGGTTTGTTTTTATTACTAAGACCCTCTAACAATTCGTGATACATGTTTAAGCTTTGATTCTCAAAGCACTATATTGGTTTAACCATGCTTTTCAACCTCTCAGGGTTACTATGGATGACAATTATATGTTGAAGCCAAGAGAATTGTTGAGAAATCTTGAGCCCCTTTAAAAAAAAAAAAAGGAGGTTGAGGTTTTATCTTTTAAATTATTTTGAAGCCATGAAACTCAAAAGATAACATCAGAGTTCCTTTTTTTTTTTTTCTTTTTTCTTTTTTTCTCCAGACAGGGTTTCTCTGTGAAACAGTCCTGGCTGTCTTGGAACTCACTCTGTAGACCAGGCTAACTTGGAACTCACAGAGATCCGCCTGCCTCTGTCTCCTGAGTCCTGGGATTAAAGGCACACGCCACTACCGCCCAGCTAATCAGAAGATATTTTCATGACCTTGGATTTTGCAGTGAATTCTTAGATTTGACACTAAAAATAATAGAACTGAAAATCGACAAACTTAGACATTTCCCCAAAGAAGGGGTTTATATTTCAAACAAGCATATGAAAAGATGCTAAATTCCATTAGCTATTAGGAAATTATAAAGTAAACTCACACTGAGATACCACTTAACATCCAGTAAGATGCTTATAATAAAAAGATGGGCAGGCTGGAAAAATGGTTCAGCAGTCTCCATATATTTCTCTTTCAGAGGACCTTGGCTAGATTCCCAGCACTCATGTGAGGCTGCTCATATTCGCCTGTAACTTTGGTTCTAGGGGATCTGATGCCCTCTACTGGCCTCCATGAGCAATGGCACACACACATCCTCACCCCCCCCCCCCCCCCACCCCGCCCCACATATGCACACAATTACAACAAAAACAGATGGGTAATAACACATATGAGTGAGACTATAGAGAAATTGGAATTCTCATACTTGAACAAAAAAACTACATTTCTTTATTCATTTAGTGTGTGTGTGTGTGTGTGTGTGTGTGTGACATAAAGGTCAGAGGACCACTTGTAGAAGCTGCTTCTCTGCTTCTACCATGTAGATCCCAGGGATCAAACTCAGGTCATTAGGCTTGGTGGAAAACACCTTTATCTACTGAGGCATCACATCGGCCCAAATGCTTGTATTTTAAGTACTGTTGTATTGAAATGTAACCCACTTGTTGCACAGTCCACTTATTTGAAGAATATAGTTCTATGGCTTTTAGTATGTTCACAGTGTTGTGCAAACCATCATCACAATCCATTTTAGAGTATTTTTATCACACAAGACAGTAAATCTGCAGCTGTTAGCATTTGTTCCCTACCCTTTCCTTACTGTATACCTATCCATTTTCTTCCACTCCATGGTCCCAGGCAATCACTCATTTACTCTGTCTGTCTGTCTATCTGTCTGTCTGTCTGTCTGTCTCTCCTTATCTTTCTGATCTCTCCCCCCCTCCAATATATCCTATCCTATAGACCTTTCCTCCTATCCAGGCATAATTATACCTTCCTTGACTAACATCTTGCCACCCTCCACCCTAATCATGCAAGCTTGTGGTAACTAAAATTCTATTATCCCCTTTAGTGAAATCAGTTTTTCGGTTTTACATATGAACAAGATCATTCTGTTTGTCTCTATATGCCTGACTTTAAAAAAGTGTCTTCTAATTTATCCATGTTTTTACAAATGCCAAGATTTTGTTCTCTTAATAATGTAATAGCACTCCATTATGTATATATATCACATTTTCTCATCCATCCATCCATCCATCCATCCATCCATCCACTGATGTACACCTAAGTTGATTCAGTGTCTTAGCTACCATGAATGGTGATGGGAGTGCATACATTTCTTCAATATACTGGTTTAATTCCTTTGGATGTATATACTTAGCAGTAGACTAACAGTAGCACTATTTTAAATTGATCATTGTATTTAATTTTGAGCAAACTCTGTACTGTATTTATTTTTTACAATGACTATGCTAATTTATGTTGCTGCCAACAGTGTGTGAAGGGAGAACTGTCATACATTGCTGATGGGAATGTAAAATGGTGCAGCCACTGTAGGACAATTTGGGATGGCCTTGTGTTTGGCAGTGGGTTTTTTTTTTTCCATATTTGACATTAAAAGCATAAGCAACAAATTTAAAACTAAGTAAATTAAACTCAAACATAGTAGTTACTGGCAAATTGAGCACAGTGACACTGTATGACCTAAACTAAGATGCAAGCAATACAATACAATACAAAACAATAAGGTATCACTGTATTTTTTTTTAAGAATTTAAAATAAAAAAGCAATTGTCATGCATGTAAAATGATAAATACACATAAAACACAAGAAATCAAAACCATCACACTCCTATCCAAATGATGAACATTCTTAATTACTTCATGCTACCTTTCCAGAGATTTCCCTGCCGTGGAATGGTCTGTATGTCAAATGTGTTGCTCTGATTGGTCAATAAATAAAACACTGATTGGCCAGTAGCCAGGCAGGAAGTATAGGAGGGACTAGCAGAGAGGAGAATTGAGAGAACAGGAAGGCAGAGGGAGACACTGCCGCCGCCGCCATGACAAGCAGCATGTGAAGATGCTGGTAAGCCACGAGCCACGTGGCAAGGTATAGATTTATAGAAATGGATTAATTTAAGATGTAAGAACTAGATAGCTAGAAGCCTGAGCCATTAGGCCAAACAGTTTAAATAATATAAGCGTCTGTGTGTTTATTTTATAAGTGGGCTGTCGGACTGCCAGGGCTTGGCAGGACACGGAGAGAAAACTCTCCAGCTACATTTCCCTGTGGGTTCATATTGCCTTATTTTCCTAAAGTGATATTATATATACTGTTTATAATTTACATTCTCAGTGTCACATTTTACAACACATAATTTTGGGCTAGAGGGATGGTTCAGTCAGTAAAGTGCTTGATGTGTAAAGACGAGGACCCAAGTGTGGATCCCTGACAACCATGTAGAAAGCCTGATGTGGAAGTGCACACCTGTCTTCCCAGAATCAGGGAGGTGAGGACAGGAGCATTCCTGGGCTTCATTGCTTTTCTAAGTGGAGAGCTACAGGTTCAGTGAGATATGCTGTCTCAAAATAGAAGATGGAGAGCAACTGAGAAAGACATCAGATGTCAGCCTCTGGCCTCAACACATACGAACATGTGTACACACACACACACACACACACATACGAAACAAAGGACATTATTTTGTTTGATTTCACTTATACACCTTAGACCCTAGGGAAGACTCTTTGATTTTCTATTTATACTGGTGAATATGACAAGTCCACACTGCAACATGAGCTTTATACTTTAAATTCGGGGGTCAGAAACAGCATTACTTATGACCTTTGGGATGTGCCTTATTATCTTCATGTTAGATAAAAGACTTGACATCTGGAGAAAGGTTACAGAGATTAATCACTGCCAGGTGCCTTGGCAGTGGCAGAGCCAAGGTTGGGATTGACATCACTCTGATTCCCAAGCTTATGCTGAACACTGGGTCAGACAGTTCTACTTGCCATCCAGCTGACAAATGTCTGAGAACAAGGAGGGAAAACGGGTGGTTCCAGAGCAATGTCTACAAGCAGGGCTGCAGGGGGACTCAGAAGGCCTCTCTCTACCCACAAAACAACAAATGAACTGACAAAATCAGAACTAACTTCGCAGCACGTGGAGTACTAATACAGACCTTGCGGTGACCAGGGAACACACAATTTCTCAGCAAGAGAGCATCGTGGCTTTTAAATTCTCCTGGATGCTTCTCCTATTCCAGCTCGTCGGCAGCAGCTTTGGAGACAGCAGCCCACATTCCTGGCACAAGTATCTGGCAGAGAGCACACAGACCTCCTAAAGAAGGCTGAAGTTTTTAATTACAGAAATTCAGGGTGAACGGCATGTTTCCTTCCATTCAAGGAGATGGCTATTTGGTAATATTGTGATTATTACAATATTACATTACAATAAATGTACAATATTATAATACATGTAATATTTTGTAATATTTACATTTCCTTACCCAACTGACGGCCAGGGGCATAACTTTCGTTCCTCTCTGTGCTTCAATCAAAATCTTTTAAAATGTCTGTTTAGGAATGGAGAGATGATTCAGCGGGTAAAGTGCTTGCTACGCAAATAAAGGGACCTGTGTTTGAAAGCTCAGAACCTATGTAAGAGCTGTCATGGCAGTGCCTGTATATAACCGCTGTGCTCCCACTCTGAGACGGCATGTGGAGACTGGAGAATCTCCAGAAGATCCCCAGCTAGCTAGCCTGGACTACACAGCAGCAAACAGTGAAAGAGACCCTGCCTTACTGGAATGTGAGGATGGATATGCAAGGTCCTCTGACCTTCACGTGCATGTGGTAACATGCAGGCACCTGCATACATGGACTCACACACACACACACACACGCACACGCACATGCGCGCGCGCGCGCGCGCGCGCACACACACACACACACACACACACACACACACACCACACCAAATAAAATATTTATTTAGTTGGCACTCAGTGATATACTGATTTTATGGGGTATTGTGGCTGTCTCGGTACATGCAACATTACGATGATTGGGTCACTTCAGACACATATGTCTCTGTGTTGGAAACATTCAGCATGCTCTTCATGATCTTATAATAAACAATCGATTATTTCCAACTATAGTCACACTGCTGTGTTGTAGAACATTACACATTTATCCAACTGCATCCTTCTACCCATTAAGAAGATGAATATTTATACATTGTGAAATGACTACTACAGTAAGCAATTAAGTCACTTGTCATCTTATGTAACTTTTGTGTGTTTTGTAAGAAGACCTAAACTCTTACTTCAAGTAGAATTTCCAATATACAATATGTAGTTATTAATTGTAGTCTTTGTGCTATATGTTGTTTCTTTATATTTATTCATTTCATTTTATATCACTGCAGGTTTGTACCCTTTGACCTACATGTCCCTGTTGCAGGTCCCTCCCACCTCCAGTGACCACTGCTCTGTTCCATTCTGTTTCCACAAAGTTAATTTCTCCTTAGATTCCACATACAAGAGTCCACAAGAATAATCGTCTTTCTGCACATTGCTTAGTTTACTTAACATAGTGTCTTCTGGGTTCATGTTCAAAGGTGAGTAGTATTCCATTATGTATGCATGAGGGGAGCGCAGAGGATTTGCCTGAAATGATGTCAGGGCTGAGATGACCTTGTAGAATGGGAGTAGGGAGCTGGGACTTGTAAGTCATTAAAAGGTGATTATATTAGCTGCAGTGAAGCAAGGTGTGGCGACTGGGATTAATGGTGCATTGACTAGAAAGCACAGGAGGAGAGAATGGAGAATAAGCTATTCTGGTAAATTAGGACTTCACAAAGCATTGTGTGACTGACAAACTAGAAGGCTACATGTCATTGCTATTTTACTCATCATTATTGCATGTTTATTTTATTCTAGTGTGTGTGTGCATATGCATCAGAGTATGGTGGTCAGAGGATAATTCTGTGGAGTCAGTTCTCTCTTTCCACCTTAAGTGGGATCTGGGGATTGAACTCAGGTCTTTAGGCTTGCCTGGCAGGTGCTTTTCCAGCTTAGTCATGTTGCCTGCCTAGAAGGCCTCAGGCACACTCAGACTGAACACTGCTCACAGAAGGCCTGAGTAGGTCCTAAGCCCTCATCTTTGGTTAACCTTCAGGTAGCATTATTTATAGAAGTCTAAAAGTGGAAACCACCCACATGACTATAAACTAATAAATGGACAAATAAGATGTAATATCTCCACACAATGAGATGTTATTTGGCTATAAAAAGGAACAAAGTCAAGCATGGTGATGCATGCCTGTAATCTCAGCACTTGGCAAGTGGAGTCAAGAGGATCAGGGGTTCAAGGCGAACCTTGCTACATGGTGAGTTCTAGGCCAGTCTGGTCTACATGACATTCTATTAAAAAAAAAAAAAAAGAAAGAAAGAAATGGAGGTATGAGGCGTGCTGTCATAGATAAACCCTGAAATCATTATGCTAAGTGAGAGAAGTCAGCATAAAGGCCACAGAGGCTTCAAGTTCATTTGGATGAAACATCCACAATAGGTTCAGGCCACTGGTGTTCATGGGATGGCAGTAACAGGAAGCAGGGAAATGATAGTGTTTTTGGGGGGTGGGGTGGGAATGGTAGAATGCTTTGGAAGTAAATAGTGTTTACCAAGATGTACTAAAAGCCTGTGGATGAAAACTCTAAAATGCTTAAAATGGTGAATTTTATGTTATGTGACTTTTATCTCAATAAGAATAAAAATAATTGAAAAATAACACTCACTGGTGTTCTAATAAAATTGAAACACATTTGAAATGAAGTCTCCATGGCAACAGTCTCTGTGGTGACATCCGCTCAGGAGCTTTCCCCGGTGTTGCATCATCCAGCACAGACTCCTCCAAGGTTGTTAGAGAAAAGTGAACTTTTAATGAATCCCGGAGGGTTTTTCTCTTGAGTCTTGAGGAGAGTTAGCCTTGTGGGGCTTATTTGAACTTTGTCTTAATGAATTGTTTTTCTCTATGTGTAACTTTTGTGCAGTGGGGTAGAGAACAGGGATTAGGGTTTATTAATGACTCTGAAAAACGTTGCCACGTTCTAAGTAAAACAACCCACAAATGATGGGGCTGGAGAGATGGCTCGGTGGTTAAGAACACTTGCTGCTCTTGCAGAGAGGATCAAGGTTGGGTCCCCAGCATCCACATGGTGGCTCACAACCGGCTATCACTCTGATTCCAGGGGATCCAACGCCCTCTTCTGGTCTCTGCAGACACTGCATTCCACTTGGTGTACAGACATAAATGTGAACAAATCATCCATTCTTTCTCTCTGTCTCTCTCTCTGTTTCTCTCTGTCTCTGACACACACACACACACACACACACACACACACACACACACACACTTCTTAAAAAAGGAAAAACAAACCCTGCAAACAAGGCAGTTACTGTGGAGACATGTAGTACAGAGGAGAAGCATGGCAGGTCAGTGTGTCCATGTATTCCCGAATATGAACAGGCCTCCTTGGAGAGAGGTGGGTCTTGGCTATGGTGTCGTGACTCCCATTTCTTCTCCAAGAGGAGAAGTTGCAACTTTTAACTGTCCCCAAACTCAAGTCCATTTGCTGACTGGCTTTTGAATTTTTTCAAGGAGATAGTAATTGATTTGACTAAAATGTCAGTTTCTAGCTGGTTTGTTGAGAGAGGTGATTCTTGCTCAGTAGTCCTGGTTGGTCCTTGCTTTGTAGTCCGGGGCTGCCTTTGAAATCATAGAAATCGCCTTGCCTCAGCCTCCCAGAGTCGTGTACCACTACGTGAGGTTTTTGTTATTTTTATCATAAACATAACATTAAAATGAGTTCCCCATACAAAAGGGGAAGTGATGTGTCCAAATATAATCACCTTCTAACTGTGTTATACTTGAAGGAGTGGGTTTTATGGCTCCTGGAACCTGAGTACATAATGAATGGAATTGGTTCATGTCTACTTTTAAATTAGAATGTATCACGTGACATTTTCACACAGGTGCATGACGTGCTTTGATGACGTTCGTCTGCTGCTACTCTCTCTTACTCCTTCCTCCTCTTGTTCTTCTTGCTCTCCTTTCAACTAGATTCTGCATGTGAGAGAAAACCTGTGATACTTGTTCCTCTGAGTCGGGCTTATTTTGCCCTATGTGATGATCTCCAGTTCCATCCATTTTCCTGCAAGTGATGTAAAACTTTGTATTTCTTTTAAAAAATGATTTATTTTCATTTTATGTGTATAAGTGGTTTGCTTGCATGTGTATGTGCACCGCATGCATGCCTGGTACCCAGGGAGGTCAGAAGAGTGTGTTGAAAAACCTGGAACTGGAGTTACAGATAGTCATGAGCTGCTATGTGGGTGTTAGGAATCGAACCAGATCCTCTGGAAGAGCAGCCAGTGCTCTTGACCATCGAGGCACTTCTCCAGCCTCATGATTTTGTACTTCCTAATGGCTGGTTAATAGTTAATGGAAAGGAATTTAGAGAAGCTACTGCTGGGCATCTGAAAAACAAAATTAGGAGTTCACAGTTACATTTGTAGTATGACTTAGGATTTAAAATATATCTATATATATCTATATATATATATCTATATATCTTTTGCTCCTTTGAATGATGTCCACAATCTTCTCCCTTTTGAGATCTGTTCTAGCTTGATTTCTGTGTCCTGAACCCAAAGTGTATAGTATCTTCAGCAGTAGGGTCTCACCATCTAATCATTGTGCCATCAAAGAGCAACAGCAATAGGTTGTACTTTTTGGAGCATCTGGGCCTCGCTGGTCAATAACTCATAGGGAAGTGTCCTGAATCTGACACCGGGAATTTCTATTAAAAACCTGTAACTTCTCAGTATCCGTGTAGGCTACCTTTATTTCAAGATCTTTTAAAAATATGCATTTTTAGCTCATAAAGTAGAAAGTTTCTACATGGCTTTTGCCTATGTCCTTTGTTTTTGTTAACCTTCCCCTGTCTACATTCAAGGGCTGATAATAATTTTTAAATAATTCATTCCATTTCTTGTTTATTCCTCTTTATGTCTCATGTCATAGTACACCTCTCTTGAGTATATGCTTATATTAAGACTCTGGCTTTCTATGCAGTTTAGAAATTGCTATTTTTAGTTTTTCTTGGACGAAAGGGAGCCTCTGAGTGGATTGCATTCTTTTCTTTGAGGTTTAGGTATGCTGCCACCAGGTGGCAGTAGCAGAAGGGGTCATCTTACTGGGACAGACCGCGTGTTCAGGCCTGTGCTGCTTAATCCCTCGTTTTTAATGTACAGACGAGTGTATATACACTCATACACAAATACACACTTATTTTAAAAAGTAAATCTTAGCAAACATTAAAATAAAATTCAATGGAAACTGTATTTTCGAGGGAAACTTCAAAAAATAGCCAGAGAAAAATTAAAATTAAAATATCACTCAATCTTTATTTTCCATTCTGCTTAGAATTGCTGAGTGTGAGAGGATTCAGTGAGTGAGAAAGAATGGCCCACTCGTGTCTCCCTGAACGTAATGCGTTCCAGTGAGTGCTTCTATGGAGAAAGATTATCACCCTGGTTACGGTGGGAGTCCTTCCTCCGAACTGTAACAGGCACAGTATTGCTCCTCAGAAGCAGTGGCAGAATAAACATTTGTTTTCCTCTTCAGGGCAGTGTCCCCAGCTGTTTAATGAAACAAACACCTCAGGAGGCATGAATAACTATAGAATTCAGCTAAAATGGCGCTTGAAACAATGGCTCTGCCATGCGGAGAATGTTGAAGCTCTTCCCAATTGTTACACAGTGTCTTACAGAGGCATAAGGATTCCCACGTGGCATCAACCCTGCGCCATATTCCGCAATGGGGAAGGGAGATAGGAGGTATTTTCTCCCATTAGTTTCTGTATGGAAGTAAAGTGAGCATGACGTACTGCTGCTTCCTGAGTGGACACAAAGGCTCCACTCTCTTACCTTAACTTCGTGAGAGACAGAAATCTCTGGATTTCTACACAGGTCATTGTATATTTATCTACAAACCAACGACAGCCACTAGTTCTCTGGTTGCTCTCAAAATGGGACACATTCTGTATATTTACACCCAAACTGCAGGTGACATCCCAGGGACAGAGCCGTAGAGATGTCTGAGTTAAAGAGGAAATCATCATGTGCTCTTATTACTTCCTGAGGTAACTGTAGACATTAAAGATGTGTCTCAGATGTAGCATAGTTCTGAACTCTGTTTACTGAGCAAGTATCTAGCATGAAGCAAGAAGGGAACAGGCTGCAGGCAGATGACTCCCCCCACTGTGAATCAGCCCAAAGCAGCCGATTCCTGCACAGTGGAGTGCTGGCTTCTTCTGTGTCCTTGAAGGGTAACACATGTGAGACGGCCTTTTTTTGATCTCCTGTGGAATCTTCCAGAGGGAACAATGACTCCGATTAGTGACAAGATACAGCAAGGGCAGACAAGTGTTTGCTTTCTGTTCCTGGAACTGTGAAAGTCTAGACTTGACTTTACAGGCTCCATCTTAGGGAAAGGGCCACCATCTGAGACCACCTGCTGTACTCAGTTCCAGGAAGGATCTCAGGAATGTGCCATGATAACTCAAACAGATACAGAGCAGTATCCTCCTGCAGATATCCTGTCTGTGGTTTATGGCCCTTGGAGATATCTAGATAATCCTTCTGAGCAATCCAGATAATCCTGTTCAGCAGGTTGTGGTTCCCTGCCAAAAGTCTAACCCAATGGTTTCAAATGTGGTTTCATGCCCAAAGTCTAGACCAATAGTTTCAAAAAATCACCTCGCCCCATATGCCTTCTACCCAATCCCAAGCATGTAATTCCTGGCTTGTGGTTTTTCCCTATAAAAACTCTCCACACCTGGGCTCATGGATGCTGCTACATTTCCTTCCATCTGCCATGCGGTGGCCCAGGTTGAACCTGAATAAAAGGACCCTTATGTGCTTGCATCAGAAACCGGCTTCTTGGTGGTCTCTGGGGGTTTTGCGAACCAGGTACAACAGAACAAATAGCTGAGTTAACTATTTATGAGGAAAAGGTTTATCCTGGCCACAGTTACAGCTTTCAGGCCGTGGCCTTGGGCCTTGCTGTTTGGGGCCTGTGGTGAGGCCGAACCTCACTGTGGGAGTGAATGGTGGAGCAAAGCACTCATCTCACCTCCAGTGGGAGAAGACAGAACAAGGAAGAGTCCAGGGTCTCCCATTTCTTCAATGGCTCTAAGGCCTTCTACCAGGCCCATCCTCTCAAATCTTTCTCCATTTCACAAAGGCACCTTCCTGGTGGCCAACCCTGCCCATGTATAGGCCTTTGGAGGACTTCTCCCATTTTACTCTTGTAGCTGTGCAATGATTTAGGCATTATATTACCCACCTTTTTCTAAATATAATGGAAATTTCTGTGGCTCCATAGAAGTTCATGCTATTTTCTCTTCCCAGAAATCTCTCAGCTTCTCCTGGTCATTAAGGATTCTACCGATTATTTAGGAATCATAGTACAAATGTCACCTTAATTATGATAGTGCTATATCACAATAAACACATTATAAATTGAAAACATCATTAGTTAAAAATGTTTAATCCATCTAACCCACTAAACACACTAGCTTAACTCAGCCTACCTTACCCTTGTTCAGAACCCTTACCTTATTCTGCAGTTGGGCAATGTTGTCTACTGTTTGCTTATTATTTGAGAATGTTCCCTGGAGGTTCATGTGATAAAGCTAAGGTCATCATTATAATTTACTCATTTAACAGATGGGTTAGTTAGTATTTGTATTTAACCCATGACTGTTATGGGTTAAAGGTCAATCTCTTATATGACACCCACATGCACACATGTACATGACATGTATACACACATTAAAACAAGGAACATCTCATTGCTCACCTTATAAACCTCTCTTAGGAAAGGCTTTTATTGGACCCCATAACATTATCCAAAGCAACAGTAGCTACTTTATGAATGCCTTGGGTCTTTGCCTGCCATTGCTTTGGACTCTTGATGAATGAATGCATGCTCTGGCCTTTGCTTCCAGAACAAACATATTTCATTTATATTTGATGCTCACTCTGGCAAATGTTTCTTAGTTACAATCATCTTCTGCAGCTTCTCTTTGAAAACCTCAGCACTGTCAGAATCAGCCTGCTGCCTTGTCACCAGCCTTCACGTTATAAGTTTGACGCCTCTGAAACATTGCAACCACCCATAACTTGCTGTAAATTGTGTGTGTGTGTGTGTGTGTGTGTGTGTGTGTGTGTGTGTACGTACAGAATTATTGGCATACTTTTAGTGAATCAGAAGAACTTCTTACCTATGTGGGGTTGTTATAAACCAGGCAGTATGGGCTTCAGTACTGGTATTCCTTCCACACCAAAATACTTTCCTGTTATCCACAGTGTAGCTCTCTTCTTCAGAAAGGTAGATTTCATGGGTACTGATGGTTTCTGTCTTACTGATTCACTTTCTGTACTTTGATATGTCTGGTATCATCAGTTGTGAGAGCCTTTACTCATCTGCTATGATCACCACTGACCTCTACCTTCATGCTGGTTAATTTGAGTTTTATCTCAACAGTAATTATAGCCAGTATGGTACCTTGTCTCCAAAATGGAGGGCTCTGGGTTTGGAAGTTTATCTCAGTGGTAGGATGCTTGCCTTAGCTCTGAGAGAGACTGAGAGTAGTTGTTCTCTTGTTCTTACCAGAAGTGGGGCATACCATTGGGAATTTTGTTGGCATGAGATCTAAAAACACAAAATACAACATCTCCAAACTTTTGCAATACCCCTGAGCATCAGTTGTGATCGATCCTATGGCTGACTGGGAACTGGTGACTCAC